>JASGCC010001284.1:0-39628 GCA_030067915.1 Hydractinia echinata | reverse complement strand
ATTAGTGAAAGAAAAGTGAATTTCAGATTTCGAATTCAAACGTGCCAAAAACTATATAGACCAAATACAACAACTTTAAATACGGTTTCTACCTTTTAAATGTTACATTTCTATTCACAAAAAAAAATATGACCTAATAAATTTGCAAGTAGATGGAAGTTATGTATTGAATAACTTTGTAAAGCATCAATCAATCAATTTGAAAATTGCCAGTTTATACAATACCTACGACAAGGTAAAAAGCCTAATCCATGTACAAGTGTGCAAGTCACATAAACGAATTAAAATTGATATTTATATCAATAATATTTATACTACAAAAATAATTTGTACTGAGATTGTCATGCAGCGATCGATATTGCACTAATTCAGGTGACAGCGTCTATAATATAAACCAAATGCTGTTTAAAATTTCAAAAGTAAATATAAACTAAAATGTGTAGCTAGAAATACATTATTTACATACCTGTTTAAACAATCACACCTTCATGATCATCCTCATCTGGTGGTGGTGAACGTCCTCTAGACGAACTCCTGTTTTTAATAATTGGAGCATAAGAAGGTGGTTCTGCGCTACCAGCAGCCCAAGCACCATCCACATTGCTACGTGGTGGGGATGGTGTACGCCTTTTGGCTCCCTCTCTAGGCTTAATAATTGGTGCATATGTGGGTGGCTCACTAGCTTTGGCGCCATCAATAGGATAGCCCATCGCATCTACTTTCATTTCGGCGTAATCCGATTGTTCCGGTGCGGGTCGGGGACCTGTTCTACCTCCACCTGGGCCAAGTTCAGAATAAATAGCTTGCTCAGGATCATCTGGATTGGCGGGTTGACGTCCGTTTGAACGAGTTGGATCGGTAACGTAATTATTCTATAAAAATATATAAAGTTAGTATCTTTTTAGGAAAAATGTGAAGTTAAGTAATAATTAAATTATTTTTTACCTCTTCCCCTGTCACACGCATAGCATATCCACTAAAATTAAAATACAATTATTAAGTATGTAACATAATAAGTTAAACACTATAATAATGTAAAAGAGCGTACCTATGATTTCCTGTGCCATTCTTTTCTATAATTAAAACAAAAATTAATTTTATAAGTATGCTCAATTTGAAAAATAAATACATTTTATTAATAAAAGCAATCTTGATTTAAAGACAAGGACTTACAAAATATTAAGCCAGTGTCTATTTTACTTATACGTCTGACACTTACTTTTATGTTTTAGCACGCACACAACAATGATAATGATGATAATCACAAATAGAATCCCACCAACAATTCCAACAATCAAACCGATATTACTACCTTCTTTATCAGGGGAACCTACAAAAACAAGCGCATACAAAGTATAAAATAGTTTTAACAGTAAATGCAAGAAAACAAATTGCATACTTGTGGTAGTTCCTACGTTCCCTTTGGTAGTTTTTGTATTACTTGTTGTCTTACTTGTTATCACTTTTGGTTGAGTAGTTGTTGGCGATGGAGTTGTTGTAGCAATGATAACAGTGGTATTTTCTCCACGCGCTCCGTTGTATGATGCCCAAACGGTCACTGTCGAAGCATTTGAAGCTTCATTTGAATGACAGTACGTGTAATTTAAGTTATTCGTATTAAAAGCATCTTTCTTATTGTTGAACTGTACATGGTATGTTATAACACACTTTCCAGTATTTTCCTTGTCCCATTGGGTAAAGGTACAACTTTTATTCACATTACACGACTTTAGGTTTAATACTTTCGAAGGTGTAACTATAAAATAGAAGTTGAAGTTGTATTGCAATAGAAAGAACATGACTATAATAATGTTAATACAAAACAAATAAAATCTTGTACTTACATTCCACATAAAGAATAGATTTTTTTGTAACATTGCCAAACTCATTGATAGCATTGAATAGGATTTGTTTTCCACAATGTAAGCGCTCTATTTTTTTCTTGTGGAATATATACCTGTAATGCCTGGTGCTTTCATTAATTACGCTGGAGTTAAATGAATTACTAAATGTGATATCGTCTTCCAATTTCCATTTAGCATTAGGTTCAGGATGTCCACATATATTTTGTTTAACCACTAAGTCAGTATTCTCCAGTACAGTGTAATTTGATTTAAAATTCTCTCCACAAAACCTAGCCATACCTATGTTTTGAGATTTAAAGTTACATCAAACATATAGGTCATTGTCAACACTTAAAATTATTACAAGAATTGAAATAGGTCTAAACAGAACTAAAAAGTCAATCTTAATAACAATGCGGGCACAGAAAAAAAATATTCGCCGTACGATGACGTATACCTTGTTATATAGGCGTTAAATACATAAATATAAAATTTTTATTTATTGTACATGTATAATACTTTCTATAGCTAAAAAAATATTCTTATGCTATAAATTATTTTGGAGTTATTTTTATTTCCTTTTAATCACAAATATGCTCTTTAAAATAGAACTAATCTGTGTCTTGTAAATCATTTTAAACCTCAGGTGGTAAAGCTAGTAGCAATTTAATGTTAACATTTATAACATTTATATGCCATTTAATAATTAAGAAAACACAAATTCACCATTTTTTCACAACCCCCTCCCACCTCTTGTAACGCATCATAACAATTTTGTTACATAACAAAAGAGCTCTGCCCACCACTCCCCCCTCTAAATTTTCGTTACAGTTCGTAACATAAATGATCACCCCCCCCCCCCCCATCCCTCAGGTTTTACGTAATTATTGAATGGCCCCTAATACACAAGTTCAAATAATTAAATAATTAGAGCAATGGAGAGCATATAGTGGCATGTTTCTTACTATTTGAACTCTTCTGGAATAAAATGATTGGTTTAGATATAATGCAAAAAACACCAGGAGATACAACTCGCAAAGTGGTCATTTGAATTCTATTCAAATCTCTATTAAAAGTGGTGTAAAACTAAGCTAGATGCACAGTTCTTGTATTCACAGAGTTGCAGCACACCCGTTTGTTTACATTTTTTAAGATAAGGGTTTAGAAGCGTTTCCTTGAGCTGAAATAATATAAAAGCACATAATAGCATATCGTATATTGTCTCACTTCTCTAGGGATTTTAAAAGGAGGACGGGGTTATTACTTTGATTATAAGTGCAACTTTTATGGCGTTTACATTAAAAAAACGTCAGTTATAAATTATTTTTTTGATCCCAGACCTGTTTGTGCATTGCGCATGATTTCAATAGCTCTCTAGATGTATCGTGTTTTAATCCCTCCATGGTTTAAAATGCAATTGACATGAACTTACCTGTGATTAAATTAATAAGCTATGGAAAATGTTTCTCTCTGTATGAAATATGCTGCAAATTTTTTTGGTTTGTTTTTAGACAAATTTTAGGGATGTGAAATTCACGCTGAATGAAGTTCTGAAAGAAATTTTATTTCTCAATATGCGAACGGACACAATTTAAATCACCGTTTTTGAAATGAACTTTACATATTTTAGACAATTGTTCGTTGTTTCATTGTTTATTTGAGACGTTTTTATTCACCTAAAGCAAGAATTTAAATTGCATTAAAACAAGTGTTTCCAAAAGCAAGTGTTAAGTAGTCTGTAGATGTACCAAAAATAAGATCTCAAACTGCAATGAAATTTTGTGTTTTCATGGACTTTGTTTTTATTGGGGTTGTGTGAACTGCACATGGGCAATAACTCTGTACATATGCCCAATAACATCTTGAACATGTGCAATAGCTTTGTACACATGCCAATAATTTCATTTCTAGTAAAATTGTGTTTACAGGAATATTTTGAGGGAGACATTAAGTTGTTGCCTGTGAAACACACAGCTTAAATTTCAGCTGAAAGCTCGCACAAAATACCGTTTTTCTGGGATTTAATTAAGATATGCGTATCTCGGACGCGGTTAGTAAAATTAACGTTTAATCTGCTATTTTAAAAGTTGCATAGCTCTAGTTTGGAAAAGTCCTTTTTTGATCTTAGTAAAATCACTTTTATTGTTTTGACTATAACTGACGTATATAGCAGGCCAGCTAACGTAGTCAGTGTCAAGTAGATAGCAATTAGACAGACAGCTAGCTAGCTATAGCTATTTTGTGCTTTTCTCCCAAGTTTTCTATTTAGTTTAATATAAGTGCGTTTTGTGCTAGTCATTGTTGTTACTTTTTACCAACCTGAAGCTATCCATAAAGTGGTAAGGAGGCATAATATAGATCTTGTAATAATAATCCTGCGAATTTTAGCCACAATGCTCTGCTTAACAAAGTATCTTTCCATACATCATAATTCGCTTGTGTATAAAATCTGAAAAATCGACAGTTAATAAAATGCAGACTGTATAGGAGAAGAACGTTAACAGTCAGGGAGAACTGATAATTAGCCTGTAACAGGATAGTTAGTCAACGCTTATACGGCTATAATACGGCAGAGATCTTTGATTTCCGCCAGCGAAGGCGGAATCTTTAAAATCGCCTGAGGAGATAGATAGATAGATAGAGACAGAGCAGCTAGGCTGGACGCCCGAAACTTATCCAGGCTAAAGCCTAAATCCTCGTTTTGACAATTTTTTTTTGAGAACGAGGCTAAAATGAGTTTTAAGCCAATAAGAATCCTAACAGTGCAACAAATTGTTTTATTATCCAATGAACATATGCTATGCTGCTGCTGTTATATGTGATGCTCTCTAGGAAAATCGACCGCTTCTATTTTTAATTCGTATTTTTAAAACAATAGAATTCCGTATTTCGTATTTTTAAAAATACGAATTGCGTATTTAAAAATACGCGTATTTTTTTAAAAACCGTATTTCGTATTTTCAAAAAATACGGAATTCGTATTTAAAAATACGCGTATTTTTTAATACGGATTTCGTATTTTTGAAAATACGAAATACGAAATTCGTATCAAAAAATACGTATTTCTAAAAATACGCTGTGATTTAAAATTCGAAAACATAAAAAAGTAAGGGATCGTCTCCGAGATCTTTTCATTTTTGAATTGAAACGATTTCATTATATAGGAATCGTTTCATTATTTTTTTTACATCGTCTCATGTATTAAGAAACGAATTAAATGTTTTAATTTTTTTTCACGAAACGATTATATAATTTAATACAAAAAATGAAACTAGAAAACATCTCTGCGAAGCTCTAAAGTTGCCGTATTTCATTCTAAAATGACGAGAAAACGTCCCTGCGAAGCTCTAAAGTTGCCGTATTTCGTTATTAAATAACGAGCAAACGTCCCTGCGAAGCTCTACAGTTGCCGTATTTCGTTCTAAAATGACGAGAAAATGTCCCTGCAAAGCTCTTAAGTTTCCGTATTTCATTCTAAAATGACGAGAAAATGTCCCTGCGAAGCTCTACAGTTGCCGTATTTCATTCTAAAATGACGAGAAAATGTCCCTGCGAAGCTCTACAGTTGCCGTATTTCGTTCTAAAATAACGAGAAAATGTCCCTGCGAAGCTCTTAAGTTGCCGTATTTCATTCTAAAATGACGAGAAAACGTCCCTGCGAAGGTCTTAAGTTGCCTTATTTCATTCTTAAATGACGAGAAAACGTCCCTGCGATGCTTCAAAGTTGCCGTATTTCATTCTAAAATAACGAAAAAACATCTCTGCAAAGCTTTAAAGTTGCCGTATTTCATTTTAAAACGACGAGAAAACGTTCCTGTGGAGCTTCAAAGTTGCCGTATTTCACTCTAAAATGACGAGAAAACATCTCTGCGAAGCTCTAAAGTTGCCGTATTTCATTCTAACATGACGAGAAAACGTCCCTGCGAAGCTCTAAAGTTGCCGTATTTCGTTATTAAATAACGAGAAAATGTGCCTGCGAAACTCTACAGTTACCGTATTTCGTTCTAAAATGACGAGAAAACGTCTCTGCGAAGCTATAAAGTTGCCGTATTTCATTCTAAAATGACGAGAAAACGTCCCTACGAGGCTTTAAAGTTGCTGTATTTCGTTATAAAATAACGAGAAAACGTCCCTGCGAAGCTCTAAAGTTGCCGTATTTCGTTATTAAATAACGAGAAAATGTGCCTGCGAAGCTCTACAGTTACCGTATTTCGTTCTAAAATAACGAGAAAACGTCCCTGCGAAGCTCTAAAGTTGCCGTATTTCGTTATTAAATAACGAGAAAATGTGCCTGCGAAGCTCTACAGTTACCATATTTTTTTCTAAAATGACGAGAAAACGTCCCTGCGAAGCTTTAAAGTTGCCGTATTTCATTCTAAAATGAGGAGAAAACGTCCCTGCGAAGCTTTAAAGTTGCCGTATTTCATTCTAAAATGACGAGAAAACGTCCCTGCGAAGCTCTACAGTTGCCGTATTTCGTTCTAAAATGACGAGAAAACGTCCCTGCGAAGCTCTACAGTTGCCGTATTTCGTTCTAAAATGACGAGAAAACGTCCCTGCGAAGCTCTAAAGTTGCCGTATTTCGTTATTAAATAACGAGAAAATGTGCCTGCGAAGCTCTAAAGTTGCCGTATTTCGTTCTAAAATGACGAGAAAACTTTCCTGCGAAGCTCTACAGTTGCCGTATTTCGTTCTTAAATGACGAGAAAACGTCCCTGCGAGGCTTCAAAGTTGCCGTATTTCATTCTAAAATAACGAAAAAACATCTCTGCAAAGCTATAAAGTTGCCGTATTTCGTTATTAAATAACGAGAAAATGTGCCTGCGAAGCTCTACAATTGCCGTATTTCGTTTTAAAATGACGAGAAAAGGTCTCTGCGAAGCTATAAAGTTGCCGTATTTCATTCTAAAATGAGGAGAAAACGTCCCTGCGAAGCTTTAAGGTAGCCGTATTTCGTTCTAAAATGAGGAGAAAACGTCCCTGCGAAGCTTTAAAGTTGCCGTATTTCGTTCTAAAATGAGGAGAAAACGTCCCTGCGAAGCTTTAAAGTTGCCGTATTTCGTTCTAAAATGACGAGAAAACGTCCCTGCGAAGCTTTAAGGTTGCCGTATTTCGTTCTAAAATGAGGAGAAAACGTCCCTGCGAAGCTCTAAAGTTGCCGTATTTCATTCTAAAATGAGGAGAAAACGTCCCTGCGAAGCTTTAAAGTTGCCGTATTTCGTTCTAAAATGACGAGAAAACGTCCCTGCAAAGCTTTAAGGTTGCCGTATTTCGTTCTAAAATGACGAGAAAACGTCCCTGCGAAGCTTTAAAGTTGCCGTATTTCGTTCTAAAATGAGGAGAAAACGTCCCTGCGAAGCTATAAAGTTGCCGCATTTCGTTATAAAATAACGAGAAAACGTCCCTGCGAAGCTCTAAAGTTGCCGTATTTCGTTATAAAATAAAGAGAAAACGTCCCTGCGAAGCTATAAAGTTGCCGTATTTCGTTCTAAAATGACGAGAAAACGTCCCTGCGAAGCTCTAAGGTTGCCGTATTTCGTTCTAAAATGACGAGAAAACGTCTCTGCGAAGCTATAAAGTTGCCGTATTTCCTTCTAAAATGACGAGAAAACGTCCCTGCGAAGCTTTAAAGTTGCCGTATTTCGTTCTAAAATGACGAGAAAACTTTCCTGTGAAGCTCTAAAGTTGCCGTATTTCATTCTAAAATGTCGAGAAAACTTTCCTGTGAAGCTTTAAAGTTGCGGTATATCATTCTAAAATGACGAGAAAACGTCCCTGTGAAATCATTGAGCCAATTTAAAACCTATTAAAAACAAACTTGTAAAATTGAGTAATTTTTCTATTGAGTTTATTCAACCACTCACTTGATACACTAATAGTTTTAAAAATACGAAATTCTATTTTTAAAAATAGAATTTCGTAGGTTCTATCTTTAAAAATAGAATTTCGTATTTTCTATTTTTAAAAAATACGAAATTCGTATTTCGTATTTTTTAAAAATACGAAATACGAATTGCGTATTTTTAAAAATAGATTTGCGTATTTTTAAAAATACGAAAATTCGTATTTCGTATTTTTAAAAATACGCGTATTTTAAAATACGAAATCCGTATTTTTTAATACGAAATTTCCGTATTTCGTATTTTTTAATACGAAAAGAGAAGTGGTCGATTTTCCTAGAGAGCATCACATATGCTATCGAAAGTTAAAGCTCGTGCAGTGTAGCATAATGAAGATCGTCTTATAATGCGCCATCTTTGATGTTATGAACGTTTCCCTTTAATAATTACGTCATTTCCTTCTGTACAATTTTGCAAGCACGTAGACTAAAGCTATATCCAGCAGAACTAATTAATTATTCATGAATTTTAATTTAAAGAGGAAATGTTGAGGCTGAATATTTTTGGTGAAAGATAATGTATTATAGCTATAAAATCGTGACAAGTGTGTTATAAAAGAAAAAATAAGAATATGTAGTCTGAAAATAACCTTTCGTAACTGATTATGTAAAAAAAAATTTGCTGCCACTTTTAAAGATATTTTCCAAGTTGTTTTTCAGTGAAAAAGAGAAAATAGATAAATTTTCAGCTTTGCAGCTGTTTTCATTTTGTTTTTATTGTTCATCAATTTTCAGGTTTATTATTTTTCTTTTAAAATTGTTCTTATAGAGAAATGAAGTTTATGTAAGTTAAGTTAGCTATGATTTACAGTTACAATAATAATCAAAAATTGAAATTTAAAATTTTAGAATATTCAATGATTTTGTTCCCCCATATTACTCAGTCCTCTTCAAAGTTCAATACTTTTTCAGATTATTGCTAATGGCGGAAATCTTTAAGCCGCAGGGCTTCTTGTTTTTGTTTAAATTGCCACAATTTTCTTTATTATCTACTGTAGTGTATGCCTTCCCTATATTTTTCACACTCTGCGTTGTTGTTTCATAAATTGTATATACGGCTAATTATATAGTAGCAGCCGCTATAATTGTTATGATGAAGCTGAGGCCATGCAGTGCCAAAAAAGTCGGTATTTATGGGCTTAATTAGCCGGTATTAGCATAAATCCGGTAAATAGCATTTCTAAAAGGGCTTCGCATCGGATGTGTAACACTTAGTTTTGCAACCTTTATAGGGAAACAAATTAAGTAAAATAAAATAAGTTGTCCGACAGTTTTTGCTATAACAGACTTCTGTAAAAGTTTCACTGGATGTTCAACAGCACATCTGTGCTAAGCACTACACACTGGTTGTACGAAATGGTTTAACAAGTGGTCAATCTAAATTGCAATGCTACCTTTTGTTGCTGTAATTAATTTTTTATCTTCCATGCTTTAAAGTGATTTCGTTTTATTAAAACATGCTTTTACTGGTACAACTTTTATTAGGTAACCTTATTTACTTAAAAAATAATGTAACTTTTTATTTCATTATATTTCAGAAAAAAACGATTTTTAGTAATTAGTCTAGCATCACCTGATTAGAAATAGGCTTCGTGTATCCTAGAATAATGATTAAAAAAAACTAGCTTCGTTTTAACATTGGTTCCATAGCTTCATAGCTGTACAGCTATCTTGTTTTATTTATTAAAAGAATGAGATATAACAGACAGCAGTAAACAATAGACAAGTAGGATTTGTTCCCAAAGACAACATATAAGAAACTGGAGGACAACTTGTTGTCTACCAAAAATTTCAAATGCACACAATGTTACTGAACTTTTAAAATTAGAGATTGTTAAATGGTAACTTCAAATAGTAGTTATTGTTTTTTATCATATCCTAAAATCAGTGTTTATGGTCAATTTACAGCACAATTGCAAAAAACAGGGAAATGAGGTAAAATGCAAAATAAAGATTGAGAATTCCTGTCAGAATTAAACATTACAAATTTGTAATGGAAATGTGAAATTGATTTTCCTCTTATCATCTTGTATTTAGATAAAATACTCACCTTCTCAATGTGATCATTGATTTGTTGCCAGCTCTCAAAGGTACAACAAGGAACCAAGTATTTTCAAAGCATTCAAACAATTTACATGCTGCTAGAAGAGCATACATAGAAGCTGAGTTCTCATCAACCTGACTCAAGTTTAGTCTCATAGTGTGCTAGTAATTTGGTTCCCCTCCCCCCCCCTAATAATTTCGTTTTTTCCAGTGCCCCTCCCCCCCACCCTTTTCGTCCCCCACCCTTGACAAATATGATGGTACTCAACCCCTTCCAGGGTCGAAATCATAAATCGCGGCAATTTTATAGTTAATGTTCTTTGCCGTAAAAGAACTGACAAGAAGTATTATCTTTATCAAATTGTAAGTTATAAAACAAGCAACTGCAGATGAAAACATGTAAAGGTAATGTAAGTATAACACCTGCTCAAAAATCGAAAAATACTTACCAGTAACATTATTTTTTCTTCACTTGAAAACAATTTTGTTTTGATAACTTTTTTTTTATAAATACTTTGGTCCCCAACCCCTCCCCCCTGAAAACTTCTCCCCTTCCCCCCACCCCCCAATTTTACCTACTTTGCGAAGAAATGGTTCATAGAAAATGACATGTATTTTATAACACTACAATTCTTTAAAAATAGAAAATAAAAGTTGTGACACAAACGATAAAGTTGTGGCACAAAGAACAGGCTCTTTAAATATTAGAAAAACAACATTATTAACCTGTGTTCAAAAATCAGCTTTTGGTTTTGTGCATTTTTTTACTGTTTATTATGGAATATAATGACACCTACAACCCTTGCCATGTTTTATAAAGGTAAATTAGCGGAAGCCCTAATACTAAAAAAACATACCGATGACATTTAAACGAATAACATAATGAGATTCTCCATCAAGTGAGTCATCTGGTTTTTTTCTAAAGGTTGCTCTCAATCGAAAGGTGATACCGTCTTTGTACTCGATGTTTCTAATTTCGATAATATATTTTTTTTGACCAGCTGCATTGAAGGTAGCTGTTATTCTTTCTCCAAACAATGTTTTACCATTCGGCTGCACGACTGGTGGTAATACTCCAAAAATTAAAGGTTCAATGACACCTGGTCTAAACAATTCTAAAGCAGATATGCGTTGGTTATCACCTGATACTACATTCCACTCCATTTTGGCAGTATTGTTCACTTGCACAGTTGTAACATTTGATGATGAAGTAACGTTTCCACTGGAAGAAACTAAAAAAAAAATACCACAGAAATAGCAATAATTCCAGACAGACTAAGTGACTAAGTCCGTTTAATTTTTTTATTGTGTAATATTTCTAAATAGATGCATCATTACCATATAATTTAATTTTTGCAACAAGTTCTTGAGGGACCTGTTTTATGTTTAATACAATGTAAACACATGCTACTATAAATAAATCTTCTGCACATTCTCCTTTGCTTTATAGAAAAAGAATAGCTATAGTCTTTAACATTACAACGCCAAGGATGGATCATGAAATTATTGCTGAAAATAATATTTCACAAGAAGCCATTCTTGGACCCTTACTGGACCCTTACTTTGATTTACAAAAATTTACACAATTCTTCGAAAATGTTGAAATTTATCGTATTTGCTAGCGATACTTATCTTTTTTATTGTCATACTAACATTAAAGATCTCTTTAAAACAGCTAAGCAAGAACTTGAGCACATAAACAAATGGTTAAAAGCAAATAGTCTGACTGAATATAAGTAAAACTAAATAAGTATTATTACATAACCGTTACAAAACTAATGATATCAAACTGAAACTACCTTTGCTTAAAATAAATATAACGTAAGCATAAAGAGAGAAGAAACAATAAAATTCCTTGGTGTAATTTTGGATGAGTCATTGACATGGATTAAACACATACATATTATTGAAAATAAAATGTCTAAAAACTTAGGAATATTATATAAGGCCAAACAATACTTAAATCTCCATTACTTAAAAAACCTTTATTTTTCTTTCATACACAGTTATATACTTATCATTTTGTAACATATGTTGGGCAAGTAATAATGTATGTATTAAAAAAAATGCTTGTCCCATAATTTTTGATTCAAACATGCACCAACACAACACTTTTTTCCTTAAATTGGGGCTTAAATTGTAACGCCTATTACTTAAATTAGTCCATAAGGTCCGTGTAAAAATCGCAGGGTAACAATGAAAAAGAGAACCATTACTTAAATTTAGATGACGTCAGCAAAGTCTTGCAACTGTACAAAACAATTTTTTTGTTAAGCTGTTGCCTTTATCATGTACAGCTTGCAACGGTGATCAAGAAACTATATAGAATCATGTATCTTTGACAAAAGGTTGCAAAGATTTTGGGGTTTAAAGGTTTTTTGATGACGTCATCAACCCTTCCATTCCGAAATGGATTCGGGGACCCAGGTTTGGGAAACATACCCAAATTGGTCCCAGGTGGTCCCTAGTTACCCATGCAGTGAAAAATAAGTGACGTCACCACCTCATTTCTAAGTTATTTGGCCTCAAAGTTTACAGTGCATTGTAATGGTTTCTCTAATGTTAATATATAACATTAAAGTTTGGCAAATTACAGAACAAATTTATAGGTGATGTTTTATAGACTTCATTAAAGAAAATTGTAAAGAATTTAATTCACTTTGTAAAAGTCGCACACAGGCAGACAGAAGCTCCGTATTATTATAATGGATGCATCAAGATTTACTTTTTATGTATAAGATGAAACAAAACAGCTAACCAAGAACTAGCAAACATAAACGAATGGTATAAAACAAATAAACTCTCACTCAATATAAGTAAAACTAAATATGTATTATTCTATAACTGTTACAAAACTGATGATATTCCACTCAAGCTACCTTTCCCTAAAATAAATAATGTAAGCAATGAAATTCCTTGGCGTAATTTTAGATAAATCATTAACATGGAATAAGCCCTCACACACTCTTGAGAATAAACTCGATACTTTAATCTCCATTGCTTAAAAAGCTTTATCTTCCTTTCATACACAGTTATACTTATCATATTGTAACATATGTTGGGTGAGTAATGTAAAAACATGCTTGTCGCATAGTCTTTGGTTTAGACAGATATGTGCCAACATAACACTTATTCCATCAAATTGGGTCTTTGTCTATTAATTAAATATACGTCAAGTTCTACTTATGTATAAGATGGTCAAGTTCTACTTGTGTATAGGATGAAACAAAAGCCACCACCAAAATTGTTCAATACAACATATATAATACCAGATTTTCAAAAAATAGTCATAAAGTATATATCAACAATTTTATTAAAATCTAGCACATTTTCAATTAGGCATAGGGGACCATACCCTTGGAATACTTTAATCTGATGCAATTAAACAAAACAAAACTCTTAAATTTTTTGAAGAAAAATGCAAAAATAAAATTATTAACGAGGGAGCTTTAGACATTTATAAATATTTTTAGATACACACTCGTGACCTTTTTAGATTATACCAGTCAATTTTTTAGTCAATATAGTTTAAAAATAAATTTTTAATATATTTGATATTTAAATTTAATATTATTATTTTAATATTGTTTGCTGACAAAGAAACTTGTGTTTTCTTTTTTTTGCCCCAGCCATTTTTATAAATATTTGAAGAAATTAACATCTAACATTTATAACGGCAAAATATATATATCTAATATTCCGTTACTATAAGAGAATTTTTACTTATATTTTAAGTTTAATTTCCAAAAGATAATTGTAGTAAGTTTTTATATATAAAGATTGAATTATAAAATCACAAAAATGCTACTGAATGGAACATATAAATATCACCATATTTCATTTAACAATATTTATAATAATTAGTGCAGGGCTATATATTTGACCCTATTACGGGCGAGTCTTTTTAGACTCGCCTCAATTATTATTGTTATTACTTAACTGATGCTTAAACACAATTTGCAAAAAAAAAACACACATTTAAAATTTAATCTGAACAAAGTTTATTGAAAAAACCAAATACTTTTTATCTTAACTTACACATTTAATTTTTCTCTCTCAATTACTATTCCGACACTATAAAACAAAAACCTTGAGATCATTTTTTCTTTTGTGTTAAATTATTCTTATTTATGTTTTTGCTATCACATTGAGCATATTGAAATAATTTGCTTTTGCACAGTATCGCAGGTATCCTTTTTAGGTGGTATTGACATGTATTCCACAACCTTGTGCCCAAGACTGAATTAATAAATGCTGTTGAAAAGAGTAAAACATGTTAAAATTAGATTGGATGATAGTCTTCTTTTTGTTCTTTTCTTTTTTCATTTCTACTTTCAAACGACACTTAATATAACAAAAAATAAAAAAAATACAATTACTATTTTTTTTTTATATTAAGGTAAGCACATCTTTTAAAAATTGTATATCTGTGTTATTTTTTAAGTGTGCCAGAAATCTAGTTTAATAATTGCAGGCATATGGCGAAACTATGTGTTGGGAAGTCCTTAAGTGATGCTTATAAGCAGTTTTTGTCTTTATAATTTTTTTCCACATTATCTTGTTACGTTATACTAGTTTGTTCTTAGTATATAAATTATTTTGAAGTTAGTTATTATGGAAAATAAATTATATGCCCTTCCTTCACAATGGTTAAAGAAACATTGATAATTGCCGTTGTGAATATGATTAAAGACCGCATTTTTTTCCCCACTGAATGCTGTCGTAAAATATATATGACGGCTTTTTTTGCTGCCATGCCTAATGCCTAATTCAGAGGGCTGGTCAGTTGAACATAATAATAGAGTATCCATTATATAACTCAAAAAATTTGGTGTCATAAATGATACATTGTGTTTTACTGTCTTTCAAGTCTGTGGTCAAGAATTTTGTATCCTACACGTTACATTTTGTTAGTGCCACTGTAATGTTTGTATAACGTGAAGTTTTTTAGGTGGATTCAATGTGCAATGCTTTATCTCATCATAAAAAAATGTTTGGTTGGAATTTTGAAAGCTTAAAAAAGTTCTTTATCACTGTTTCCTTGAATTGAACATGGACACACAAATTTGTCCCATACATTACGTTGAATTATATCATGCAACACAAAATATGTTTTTAAACTGTTTTTTCCAATATGTTGAATAAATTTATAAATTTTAAGGCTTGTTTTATAATGCAGAGTATAGAGGGTAATCAGAATTTCAGAGCATGCCCCATACAACACAAATGTGTCATAAGTTACACTTGTTTCTTTGTATATTGTGCAGTGTAATGTTACAATAAAGGAGGCCATTAATGAGAAAATAAACCTGGGCGATAAATCGCCCCCAAGGTTACAATAATTTAAACTGGGCGAGCAATCTGAATAAATAGAATAAGTTTATAAAAGCATATTTTATCACAAAGTCTTTTTATCCATTTTATTTTATCTTTTTTTATAATTGAACAAATATATTGAATAAGATATATCTTTAAAAATAAATACAAAAAATGATGGAATATAAAATATCATAAAACATCTTCATGAAAAAATTCCATTACAAACTCTACACCTAGAAAACTCCTATTTCTTTATATTTTGTTTTCTAAAATAACAGAAGAGAAATGTATATGAAGTTTAATAGTTTCCTGATCACTGGTTTTTTTCATTTGAGCCACTTGAAATAGAAACAGATAAGATTATTAGAAAAGGGAGAAAAATCAAAAACAAAAGAACATTATGTTCAGTTTCTAGTATGATGTAAATGAGGTGTATCACTACAACCAGTACATACAAAGTTGGTTCTTCTTCTTTCTCCTGGTTTGCTACAAACAACGCAATTTCTATCTGCTGCAACATGACCAACAAGATGAGTTTTATTTTCGAAACGTTCACCACTGAAGGAGGGTCTTCCTTTTTTTGGAGATGAATAATTTCGTGGTCGAATTGATGCAGCAGTATCACAAAGGTCGTCAATTATTGATTCCTTGAACTTTTTCATACATATGTTTAGATTCACGAGAAAGGGTGAAAAGAATGAAAGCGTTTATTTGTGCCACCTCAAATATCCAAGAAAAAATTATTTTCCACCACTTCATTGTTTTCCTGTCAAGATTCTTATAATATGATACATTCTGATCAAATCTGTCACAACCATTCATGTTTTGATAAGTCCACGTTTAGCAACAACCTTTCCACGTTTTGTCGTAACTTCAACAATAGACATCTCGTACTTTGTTGAGACAACAAAAACAGGTTTTCTAGCTTTTTTATCTTTCAACATGCACAACAACATTCTTTTATCACTCCTAAAAAATTTATTTTCTAAATGTTTCATTCCATTCCCAGATTTTATGTCAGCTGGAAAGTTTTTGCGGTTTGATTGAACAGTGCTGGTGTAATACATGTCATGTTCTGTAAAGTACGAAATCAAATTATGTGTTGTGTAGTATCTATCAGCAAAAACTTGGTGACCAGACTCTAAAGGCTTTGGAAGATATTCAAATATTTTTTCTGACTGACCTGCTTCCTTTTCAAATTCAGCTTAATTTGTTTCCAAACCAAGATATGTCAGAATATTATAGGCATAGCCGGTTGCGCTATCACATAAACCAAAAGTCTTTATGTGATACTTGCTTGGTTTAGTTGGATTATATTGCTTATAACACCATCTTCTCTTCCATTTGATTACCATCTCATCTATTGATACACATTCATATGGGTAAAAAGCATTCGGAAAAATTTCAACAAGTAAGTTCAAGAAAGGTTCAATCTTGTTTATCGATTTCTTTTCATCAACTTCACCGCAATATAACATGGTATGATGAATCGCTTCAAATCAGTCTCGTGGCATTGTTTTTCCATACCGTTTCTTATCAATTCCTATAGCAATACAAATGCCAAAGTATTTTAAAAGTTCAGAGCGAGTGATCGGTTTCCAGTTTGAGTACATGGAGCGTTTTGTCGGAGGGTTGTTTATTTTCCCTTTTTTAGCTGCAAAACAGTTTATAAGTGCCTCTAATTTCAATTGAGCTTCCACAGTAAACAACTCAAACAAACATTCAATTGGAGAAATTGATATTTTTAGAAATAATACCAGGAGTAGCACTTGGAGCAAATGGAAAGTGATGTACACATTCATCAGTATCGCCAGTATCTAACAGAGTCCAAGAGTCTTCTTTAACAACAGCTTTTAACTTTGATTTTTTAGCAGGTATTTCTTCTAAAGGTTTCTCAGGATCTTGTAAATCTTCTACAGAATTATCATCATTTATTTCCTCCAAAACATCTTTATCAACAAGTGGCAACTCTGTCTCTGTTGTTTGAGAATTTACTGAAGTCCCCTAATCAGAAACATTATTATTTGAAAGAGAAGCTTCATTTTCACGTTCCTCATCAGATTCAGAACTTTCTATTTCACTTTCTGATTCATCAACATCTTCTTCTAACCATTTATTGATCAAACTGGTTGCCTCTATGGCTGACAAGACATGCTTTCTTGAAGCCATTTTGAATCAAAATATTAGTCATAGTCGTCTCCATCAACCTTTCATATCGAAAACATTATATTTGCATAATTATCTAAATTTTTAATTATTTCTACATAAATTATGAGAAAAATCAACAGAACAATCATCTTTCTTCACTGTTATATAAAAAATTAAGTAATTATGCAAAAATGTACTTACTTTGAGCAAGTCAAAATAAAGTGAAAATAAATTTATGCTGTGAGCGGCTTTCCGTCAGTAAGGAATATACATTGAGCGGCTGTAAGTGGCTTTCCGTGTGGAATGAGTTAAGATTAAAAATGTGCTTACTTACCAGTCTTATTGTTTTTATAGGGTAAAAGTTTAATCCTACAGTTGTTGTTGAAAATACAAATGTTATATAACTTTTACCTCCATCAGATATTCAGCTATTTGTTTACACTGAAAAGAATGTTGATCTTGTCAAAGTATATCCAAGATTTTTAAATCTCAAATGTAAATCTTTCTGCATCAAAAGAAAATAATGTCATTAATGGAAACAAAAATCAATTTATGGCACTTACACTCAGCCTAACTTTTATCAAATTACTTTTAAAGTAAGCTGTTAACTTTCAAAAAGTAAAAGCAAGTCTGAACTAATGGAATTATATCTACAGTAGCACACCAGCTATATAGCATTTGCAACTCACTTTATTATAGTTATTATGAATGCTGCAATATGTTTATATCTAATGCAAAGGATTTATTATAGTTTAGATGTCTTGTTTTTCAACTTTGATAGTTCTTGTAGCTATTTTCCCAAAAAAAAGGTTTTATTTACCCTTTTAGTGTAACGTATGGGACAATTTGGTTAGGACATGTGGGCATGAAAGACTCTGCGTTATAGAACAATACTCATACTCAGACATGAAATTTTGTATTATTCTGAAAGTAGGAATGTATTACTTCTGTGACGTGTATGTTATATATTTTCTAATGCAGGATTCTCCAAGGTACTGCAAAACAGAAATTGTTATTTTTTTAAATAAGGTGTGTTCTTGTGAATATCTGGCAAAAATGGACAAAAAGGATTTAATTCTGATGAATTTATTGTTTCTGAAGTTGTTGCCTATGTTCTGATGTACAAAAATCAAACATTATCAATTGATTAATCTGGTCTGACATCTACAATTGTGAAATATATACATTACTAGAATCAGTGTACCTAACATCGTGAGCACATATCTTGGGCAACATGAACGATCCGCGATCCAATCGTGACCATAACGATATAAAAAATGTTAACAAATGAATAACATTAAAAATATTAAACAATAGATGCATATAATCTTGTGTCTTTGTTTTTTTTTTAAATTTAAAAATTCTTTTCATCTTGTAATATATTTTTATTGGAAATTGGATTTTAGAAATAAGTCGACTCCAACGTAATTATTGTTCTAAGGGCGAAGTTGATGGTAGCTTATGGTCGGTCAATCGGCAAAATAAAAATAATTTTATTGAGAATGTGTATGGCTGGAACAACAAAAATAAAATTAAAATAAATGGAGGAGGGTGATACTACAAGCATATTTTTCTATGTATTTTCGCATAGAGTCTGAGATACACTTGAAATTTTTATTTTGAAACTGTCTGAAATTTTCATTTCGAAATATATTTCAAAACATTTTGAAAGCTTTCGAAAGTATTTCGAAATTGCTCTGAAATCAATTTCGAAACATGGTGTGAAATTTTCACAGGTATTTCAGAACAAGAGAATTCTGCTAATCGGATTGTAGAATTTTTAACATTTCGAGAAAAAGTTCAAAGATGCCAACAACAGTTGCGCATTTTTCTGACGTTATGAGAGATTTTTGTGCATTTTTTTCAGATAAACATGGGTGATAGCTATGATGATGTACATGCAAACAAACAAAAACATGCAAAAAAAGAAATAACAAAAGTTCTACTAATACCGTAATACCTTGAATAAGTCTTTGTTCATACAAAAATATTTTCTATATTTTTGTGCGTCTTTCATTCTCAATTTATGGGACGAACTATTTGTTACCCATTGTTATTCAGGATAAAATATTTTTTGTTCCGAACCCGAAAATGATAAATATTTTCACATTCAAGCCCCATTAAAAAGAAGGGGTCTTCTACATAAGGCCTAAAGTTTCCTGTGATAACAAGGGTGACATTTTTTATAAATCGCTACTGATCTGGATATACAAATATCTTCTTGTCCATTATTTCCACGTTTAGAAGTGGCTTTCGTCAAATAATGTGCAGTGACGTACTTTTGACCTAAGTGAACAGTGTGACCATAATCAACTGCAAGGTGTTCGATGTTGCATATTTCTTCAACTGTTCCAACCATGAAGAATACTGTTTCACTTGACTTTTTATTTGCTGGAATAGCACATATAGATCCAGGTTATAAATGAAATAGCCTGTAATTTGTTTATGTGCAGTGTCAACTTCACTAGTTTATGTTGCTTTGAGTTGAGTAACATTTAAAGTGTATTTTGAAAATAAATCACAAGATCCAATATCAAGCTGGCACTCTCTACAAAAGCATAACCGATCATAATGTGAAGTTTCAAAGCATTTTTGATCTTGTTGCTTATAAACAAAAGTGCTGAAGGTTGTTAAAAAAGATTAAGAGTTTTTTTGTTTTTAAATCTATGAACAAAATGCAGGCTGAGTACTTTATTTTTGCACGTATATACTTTTCAAAAAAGCGTGTACAGGCCACTTCGTAAGATTTTAGGTAGACGTACGGTGAATCGCATGCCTCAATAAATTCGTGTGTGTGGTGCGCGTGCGATGTTAAAAAATTAAATTTTCAAGAAGCAAAAGTAAGAACGTAAAATTTCCTTTACCCCTTACACCGCCGAGGGGCTTTGTTTTGGCGTAGGGAACATGCGAAGAGCAAGTTCCAAAAAAGTTTACAGCGGGGAATTTGAAACCATGGTACGGAAAGTTGTGAGTAAAGTTATTAATTAAACTTTTGTAACTACTTGTAGGACAAACAATATTTAATGTAAATTAAATTACGGAAAGTTGAACATGATGATGTTGTAGAAGGGCCAGCTATGCAGATCAAGACAGAATGGGTAGTGGAGGCTATTAGGAAATTGAAGATTGGCAAGGCTGCAGGAGTATCAGGTATTGTTGCAGAGATGGTAAAAGCATCTGGATATATTGGAGTTGAGCTTATTACAAGTCTTGCTAACCAGATTATAAAGGATGGTGCTATTCCGAGTGAGTGGCAGTCGAGTGTAATAGTGAATTGTTTCAAGGGCAAGGGTGATGCATTAGAAAGGGGTAACTATAGAGGTTTGAAGTTGGTTGATCAAGTAATGAAAGTTATTGAAAGAGTGATTGATAAGTTACTTAGAGAAAGGATTGATATAGATAAGATGAAATTTGGTTTTGTTCCAGGGCGTGGCACTACAGATGCAATATTTTTACCCAGACAGCTTCAGGAAAAGTATTTAGGAAAGAGAAAGAATCTCTATTTTGCCTTTGTAGATTTAGAGAAAGCTTTTGATAGAGTGCCACGTAAAGTTATTTGGTGGGCTATGAGAAAATTAGGTGTGGATGAGTGGCTAGTTACGATGGTACAGTCTATGTACAGCAATGCTAGAAGTCGTGTCAGGATTAACGATTCACTTAGTGATGAATTTAGTGTAAATGTTGGTGTACATCAGGGTTCTGTACTTAGTCCTTTGTTGTTTGTTCTAGTCTTAGAAGCGCTGTCGATGGAGTTCAGAACAGGTTGTCCATGGGAGTTATTGTATGCAGATGATTTGGTTCTCATAGCAGAGTCGATGGAAGAATTAGTTGAAAAGTTTGAGAAGTGGAAGAAAGGACTAGAAGAGAAAGGGCTAAAGGTAAACACAGCAAAGTCTAAAGTCATGATTAGTAGCATTGCAGCCAAGTGTGACCTTGTAGTTGGAAAGTGGCCTTGTGGAGTTTGCAGGAAAGGGGTTGGTAGTAACTCAATTTTTTGTCAGACTTGCAAGCATTGGGTACATAAGAAGTGCAGTAGTATTAGTGGAAGGTTAAGAGCTGACATTCAGTTTGTATGCAAGCGTTGCAAAGGTGAGATTATAGAGAATGAAGTATTTCCAGCTTTAATGATGTACAACAGTGGCTCGTTAGAGATAGTTGAGAACTTCTGTTACTTAGGTGATATGTTGGGCAGTGAAGGGGGTGTTGGAAGAAGTGTTACTTGCAGGATAGGTTCTGCTTGGAAAAAGTTCAGAGAGTTACTTCCTTTGTTGACTAGCAGAGTCCTGTCAATTGAGGTAAAAGGTAGGTTGTATGAGGCCTGTGTAAGAAGTGTTATGTTGTACGGTAGTGAGACATGGGCAGTGAAGCAGGAAGATCTTGACCGTTTAGAAAGGAATGATATGAGAATGGTTAGGTGGATGTGTAACGCCAGTCTGAGAGACAGAAAGAGTTCAGATGAGCTAAGAAGCAGGCTAAGTCTCCGTAGAATTAAAGATGTTATCCAGATAAGAAGATTGAATTGGCTGGGGCACTTGGAAAGAATGGAGGAGGATAATTGGGTAAGAAAGTGTAGAGACTTGATAGTTCCTGGGGCAAAGCCCAGAGGCAGACCGAGAAAGACTTGGCAGGAGGTTATAAGGACAGACTTGATACAGAGGAAGTTGAGTTTAGATCTAACACAGTCTAGATCAGATTGGAAGAGGGTCATTAATATACCCCGTCCAACCCATGCTAGCATGGAAAACGGACGTTAAGCCGAGAATGATGATGATGATGAAGCGTGGCTACTAACGATATTTAACATTTCAATGCTAAGGATGGATAATGAAGTTCCTTATTAACATAATATTCCGTTACTATCAAAGATTTACTATCATTTATTTTTTACTTATTTTTGAACTTTATTTCCTCGACAGACGATTATAAATATAAAAAACTTAAATTATAAAATCACGAAAACGTTACCGAATGGAACATATAAATATATTGCCGTATTCCTTTAACAAATGACACAAAGAACCCAATACTTTTGACCTTACTTCACTTACGTGCTTTATTTTTTTCTCTCAAAAACGATTTTCTCACTCTCTAAAGCATGATTCTGGAGATCAATTTTTCTTTTGTGTTGAATGTTATTCTAATCTATCTTTGCAATCACATTGAGCATATTGAAATGATTTGCTTTTGGTAATAGAGCAGTATGGCAGGTATCATTTTTAGGTGTTATTGACATGTATTTCACAAACTAGTGCCCAGGACTAAATTGATATTTGCTGTTAAAAAACAGTACAAAATGTAACAATTAAGTTTTAGTATTCATTCTTTCTTTTCTTTTTTTATATTCGCTACTTTCAAATAACGGGTGGCCACAAAAAATGTAAAAAAAAATAAATTAAAAATACAATTAATAAGACACATAAAACTTTGTCCTCCCCATTACTGCCACTCTTTTTTATTATGTACACTATGATTGGTAAGATAAAAATGGATAATAAAATTATAAAAACATGAGAAAGAATCTTCTGTACATCGTTTTTACAGACGATCTGTAATAATTCATTATTTTGTTCCTTTTTATGCATTTTAACTACGCAGTTTTCTACGTACATGAAAAAGATTTAAGTTAACGATAAGGGTTAAAGCCTTCTTAAATCATTCTCTGACTCCATATTTCGCTTTTTTCGTAATTTCGATAATTTCAGAAAGCTATCACTGACATAAAGAAAACAAAATTTGCACGTGCGATTAATCACACGCCTAAACAAATCTGCGCATGTGTGGGGGCGTGCGCGTGAGATCGCACGCCTCTCACAAAATGGTCTGCGTGTAATACAAATAGTGAAATATTAGTCTTTAAAAAAATGCACGGGAGAGAATATATTATATGGTAAATTTTGATCCCAGGCTCTAAAACAAAAGAATCACTGTAGTCCCATTAGTTAAACGCAGAGAAGATTAATAAAATATTATGATGCATATTGCGCTCCAGGTGTGTATTGTTTAAAAAAATCACCTATTTAAAAATATATATTCGTCTATTTTACAAATGTCAGTATGGGGGAGTGTTTTTTTTTCTTACAGCACAGATTAAATGTAACTTTACATGTGCATGATATTTATCACCTTAACACGAACCTTCGGTAGCGTCAAAACTTTCGTTGTAATTGTGAATCCTATTGTTAAATACATGAGCTATTTTTGCATGTTGAAAACAATAGAGTTCTGTTCATGTCTCACATGCGAACTTTAATTAGCTCATGTAAACTTCGCATAACTCTTTGTTGTATTTAAGTGCTGTAGCCGTCAAGGGATCAACAGAAGAAAAAATATAAAATTTATCAAAGCTTTAAGTTTTTATTGTTTTTACTGTATTTTACGTACTGGTGCAAGCAAGTCTTTCCTTTTTTTTAAACAGATTTTTTTGTGTGTTGTTTTTCGTTTATTTGTAGTACTTAACACCCTTACACAATTACACAGAATAAAACAAAGTCGACATTGTGCAACTTGGACAGTATATGTGGTGGTCTGGGAAGAAAGTAGGGAACACAAAAGATAATCAAGCCTCTCAACGAAGAAAATAGTACCCACTGGATAAAACGTGCACATTAATAAAACTGCATGCGCGATCCTATACGTAGTAACCTTACTTCACCTACGTGATTTAATTTTTTTTACACAGTGAAATTGCTTTATAATTCTATTGCTTGTCAGTGCTCCTATCACGTGCTCTCTCTAAAACATCATTTTTTCTTTTGTGTTGAATGTAATTCTAATCTATTTATATCTTTGTAATCACATTGAGCACATTGACATGATTTCCTTCTGGTAATAGAGCAGTATAGCAGGTATCATTTTTAGGTGTTATTGACATCACAACCTAGTGTCTAGGACTTCATTATTAATTCCTGTTGAAAATATTAAAAAAATGTTAAAATTAAATGTATAGATGGTAATTTTCTTTTTTATCTTTGCTATAAGCAACAGGTGACCATTGTATGAAAATAAATTAAAAATACAATTAATAAGACACATGCAACTATCTCCTCCCCATTACTACAATTTATTTTATCATACACACTGTGATTACTGAGATATAAATGAATAACAAAATTATATAAACATTAGAAAATAATTTTCCGTACATCGCTGTTACAGACAATCCGCATTAATTATTATGTTGTTTATTTTTATGCCAAAAAAACTTAAATATATATACATAAAAAGCAGAGATTTTACTTTAGGTGTAACCCTTACCTGTATTTTGTTCTACTCAACACCTCTAAAAACGATCTTTGTTTTTAATATAACAGGTGGCAAAACAAAACCTGTGCAATATTCTGTAAATATTTAATTTGTTTAAAAATTTCTTTGATGATCGAGTTAACGTTTAGACGAGCTGATCAGTTGATCAAAATAAAGGAACATCTAAAAATTCCCGTACCGTGTAGCCAGGACACAAATAAAACAAAATCTCTTAAAAGATTTTTTAACTCTTTTTCGCAACTTAAAAGAAGGTTGTTTTTTTTAAATAGCTAGAAATAAAAAGAAAGCAGCATCTTCTGATTCAGTACTGTTGGCATTAGCAAAAGATCGACTTGTTCAAATTAATTTCAATTAATTATTATTTCGGCAGTCGGAGAAAAGGAAGTTAAGACTGAGAGAGTCGCTAGTTCAGACACTCGGTTCTCGTGTTTAGGGTTCACGAATTTAAACGTCCCCCACTTGTCTCCAGCATGAAATAAGTAATCACACGCACATGTTTCAGTCTTTTTCAGGAATATTTGAGTAGGTGTGCAATGATTTGCACGTGCAAATCAGGTAACGCGTGTGATGTAAAACGCACGGGCAAAGGATGTTACACGTGCGATACGGGCTCCAAGGTTAATGTTTGTTGCGCATTAATTTTGCGGTAGAAAAGTGGGGGACGTTTTGAATCGTGAACCACAAACACGATGATCGAGCGTCTACGTATAGCGACTCTCTCAATCTTAACTTCCTTTTCTACATGTCCGAAATAGTACGCATGACTATACCGTCATTTTCATAAAATTATTGTTTATTTTTCAGGTCATCACAAGCAAATAGGCAAAAATATGCTTCGCTTGGGTTTCGTTTTTAAAATTGTTTGAATAAAAATAACACTTGCAGCATGAAGAAAAAACTCAATTAAATTCGGACCTGCTATGGTTTTCAATTGATTTGTCAAATGAAGAAATTATCTACAATTAAATCCATGATAAAATGTCTGTTCGCCTGTAAGTGCAGTTTTGCAGACTTGCTTCATCCGTTCTCTGTCGGCGTTCACCTCCGTATTAGTTAAAAACCGCATGGCTGGATTTCTTGTGTAAGACCTGGTTACCAACGACGAAGGGGCCAGGCAAAAGAGATTTATGTCTACGTAGTTCTTTTAACTAAGTCAGGAGTCGGTGAATTAGCTAGGATATTCAGGTTGGCTATGAATAAGCTTGCTCGTGGATTAGAAGGAACAGGCACTACCAAACCCACTTTTATTAAATAGCGCCACCGTCAACGTTCTCACGTTAACGGTTAATCATTTTTATTAACGGTCAATGTTTTTTGTTGCCTGTTAACTTTTCTTGTTAACTGATAACAAATTTAATTGACCGTCAGTTTAAAAGATTGGCCGTTAATAAAGTTAGTTGACGGTTAATAATTTTGATTGTCGGTCATTACAGATATTTTATAAATATCAAAGACGAATTAACTGTTAATAAAAATTATTGACGGTCAATCAGAAAAATTACCGATTAATTAAATATGTTGTCTGCCAATTTTAAACGTTGCCAGTCAATTTAAATTCTAAATTTAAGTCAAATGCACTGAAACTTTGTATCGGTTAATTCTTTCGTATCATTTTATTTTTGATACACCTTCTTCGTATTACCAAAATATAAAGTTTGTATTATTTCAAAGAAATTCGTATAGCTCGTATCGTTTCAAAGATGTTTGTATCAGAAGTTGCTCATATGAAGTTCGTTTATTATAATTGGACTATTTTCTAAAGTCTTTATATTTAAATTTTTTAACTACAGTAGACGTCCGTTAATTTGAATGCCGCTTAATTCGAACTTTCCGTTATTTCAAACAAATTGCCAAGTCCCTTGAGTTTGGTTTAATAAAGTCTTATATTTTGAGCTGCTTAATTTGAACTCCGCTAATTCAAACATTTCGCTAATTCAAACAATTTTTTAGTCCCAAGGCTGCATTATGCTCGTTAATTCGAAATTTTGTGTATCGATAAATAAAATCTTATGGGAAAATAAAAAAAACGTTTTCATTTTTATTCATTTTTATTGCATCAATGATGGCAAAATTTCTTTCAATTTATCAATTAAATTGGCATTTCCAATAAAATGAAGTTTACAAGGAATTTTGAGGCCTTGCCCATCGCCAAGCAAACAACGGTAAAAAATTTTTATAAAAAGTTGTAGTAGAGTTGTAATAAAGTTATATTAGCATAAAACCTGTAAGCGTTTATTAAAATTCTTGTTTTTTCTGAACTTCCGATAATCCGAACATTCGTTAATTCGAACAAATAATTTAGTCCCTTGCGTGTTCGAATTAACGGATTCTACTATATTATAAAGTTCGTTTCCTTATACGAAATTCGGTTATTTTATTTGGACTTATTATCTAAGGTACAGTACTGTAAAAAGGTTTGTTAACATCGTGGTTCGTGTTTATTTCGTGTTACGCACGAACCACGATAGCCCACGATGCGTATTTTTTTTAACAATCGTGGACCTCACGATCATGTTTCGTGGACTACACGAACAAAAATTAAACATTACACCATGGTGTCCACGATAGATAACTTCTATTGTAAAACAACAAAGACCGTACTAGTTTATCAATTAAATCAAAAACCGACGGCAAAAAAATAAATTAACACTTTAATTCGTTGTCATAAAGATAGCTACATAATAGATTTTAATCGTTCGTGAATCAAAATGCGATGTAAAAAAACATTTCTATCGCCGCTTTTCGTGTATAAACTTTTAAAATGCAATCTAAAAAAACATTTCTATCGCCTCTTTTTGTTTTTAAACTTTTAAAATGCGATCTAAAAACACATTTCTATCGTCGCTTTTCGCTTATAAACTTTTAAAATGCGATCGAAAAGAGCATTTCTATCGTCGCTTTTCGCTTATAAACTTTTAAAATGCGATCTAAAAAAACATTTCTATCGCCGCTTTTCGTTTTTAAACTTTTAAAATGCGATCTAAAAAAACATTTCTATCGCCGTTTTTCGTTTTTAAACTTTTAAAATGCGATCTTAAAAAACATTTCTATCGCCGCTTATCGTTTATAAACTTTTAAAATGCGATCTAAAAAAACATTTCTATCGTCGCTTTTCGCTTATAAACTTTTAAAATGCGATCTAAAAGAGCATTTCTATCGCCGCTATTCGTTTTTAATCGTTTATAAACTTTTAAAATGCGATCTAAAAAAACATTTCTATCGCCGCTTTTCGTTTATAAACTTTTAAAATGCGATCTTAAAAAACATTTCTATCGCCGCTTTTCGTTTTTAAACTTTTAAAATGCGATCTAAAAAAACATTTCTATCGCCGCTTTTCGTTTTTAAACTTTTAAAATGCAATCTAAAAAAGCATTTCTATCGGCGCAGACAAATTTAACTTTTCTAGACAAATGAGATTTCGTAAAAATACATCGCGTCCATGACGAAAAAGTATACACCAAGCAAAAACTACGAATATGCTTTTTTAACTTGATAAAACCTGAAACAAACAAATTAACTTTAATGAAAGACTTTTTTGAAAAGAAAAAAAATTAAATTATACTGGCTATAAAAATCGTGGAGCTCGCAAAAATAATCGTGGGACACACGATCCTTCGTGGAGATAATAATATTAGCGTGGTGGCCACGATAGAATGTTTGAATGTTTGTTATACATAAAGACCACGATTTTATCGTGGTTCGTGCACCACGCTCGTTACACGAACACGATGTTAACAAACCTTTTCACAGTACTGTATTTATATTCAAATATAGAAACGCGTTGATTCAGAGATATTTGGATCCGGCGATAAAATAAAGCTCCCTTGCAAAGTTGAGTGAATTTAACTTTGTAAGGGAGCTTTTGAGTGATAGCCATTCAGATCACTTGAAAATAAAATGATTGCAGCATTTAAAAACAAATTGACATTTGAACTAAATGAAAATCACACAAGCGATGAAATCGCCGTCCCAAAATCTCCGACAGTAGCTATTTTTTATTAAAATGACATAAAAATTTAAACTTTTGTAAGTTTTGTTTAGTTATTTGCAATTACCCTGGTACCCTTTGAAGTTCGTTTTAAGATCGTATAGCAATTTACTTTGTTTAAAGTTTGTATCATTTTCTTCTTATAATAAAAAAAACTTTGTATCATATTTTAAAAAAGTTATTTTTTAATTTAAAGCACTTTGTATGACATTCATAAAACGAAGTATTTTGTAGCGTTCGTATAATGATATACGAAAAAAAACATATGAATATTTTAAGACGGTATTGATATTGGCAGTTAACAAGATTTATTAACCGCCAATAATGTTTACACACTGTTAATTAAATTTGTTAACGGTTAATATTACGTAGAAGATTTGCAAATTTTAAATTAACCGTTAACAAGAAACATTAACGGTTAGTAATACTTTAATACGGTCAATTTATTTAGTTGACAGCCAATTTATTTAGTTGATGGTCAATTTTTTTAGTTGACGATCAATTTATTTTGTTGACAGTCAATTTTTTTAGTTGACGATCAATTTATTTTGTTGATGGTCAATTTTTTTAGTTGACAATAAATTTATTTTGTTGACGGTGACGCTATTTAATAAAAGTGTGTTTGGTAGTGAGGACTATTTAATAATTCTGAGATTTAAATGTGTCCGACCAAGACGGAAATCTATCGGACGTTTTGTCCGACAAAAGTTCGAAACGAGCTACGGACTTGTCTGACCTAACTGGAAATGTGGCAGAAATTTTGTCTGACGAGTCTCCAAAAATTATTTCGAGGGCTGCCATCGCACGCTAAAAAATGGATTTTATAGGTTGATTTTCAAAACTCTATATTTATTTTTCAGACGTGCGAATCGTGTGCCAAGGTGTGCGCGTGCGATCACAAGCCTCTCCTGAAAAAGCCTGATGTTTATAAAATGATTAGGGTAAGTAAAAATAAGCCGATTTTTTTTCCTAACATGATGCGGGTTATACAAAGCAGGCCACTTCTTGAATAAAACTCTGCCAGAGCTACAGAAAGCACCCGCTAAAAAAATTACGAGTGCTATGGTGTGCGAAAAATCGCACTCGTAAGCAAAATTTACAAGTGCAATGTGAATATTTGCAAGTGTGATTCACACTTAACTATTTTTTGTTTACCGCAACGTTATATGTTATTTAAGCTTTATAGAAATGAATTTTGTAAAACGTATTAACCACAAGTGCAAGGTTGAAACAACGTTGAACGCGATGATGTGTTGGCAGATTCGCTATATGTTTTTGGCATTAAATATATTTCTAGACATTTTTGATTTCACTTTCCCCATTTAAAAAGATTTTTTAAACTTTATTCAACATGTTTTTTCTTTGGTATTACATCACGAAAACATCGTCCGAAAGCTGTATTAAGGTACAGGACACCTAACCTCTCCCATGTTCTGGTTATATTTAACTTGCATGGGTGCGCACTCTTCTCGCAGTATTCTCTGTGACGATGAAGGTCGGACTGACTTGTGGCATGGTTACAAATGGTCTTCCGTCTTTCGTTCGAGTCTCAGTGTAATGCACCAGCAGAGCATAAGAGGTGTAAGCTCTACACAATGGAGGAAACATGAAAACAAGTTTCTCAATTTATTTATTGTGTATTTGCACTGCTGACGTCAGCAAAAAATCTAAAACAACCTATTTTTCCATTGTCCTTCTGCCTAAGTGGATTACTCCACGGGCCTTATCGACTAGTATATTTATACTTTTTAAACAAATCAATCACGAAGAAATGAATGTTATGTAATCAGCGTAATAGCCTTTTTCATCGCTCTATAATATTTTAGAAAAAGAAAAAATTCATGAGTGCGATAAAAAGCACTCGTAAATCTTTTTACGATCGCACTCGTCTCAAGGAATGGCCTGACAAAGGTGCGGATAAGTAAAACACACTGATTGAAATTTTATGCGAGTTATATGAAGGTGCGGGCTACCTGATAGCATCTGGTTTATAACTCAAAAAAAAAGTTGAGCTGCAGGTTATACGGTGTGCAGGTTATATACAGGAACGCCAACGTATTATCTTTTGTTTTTACATGCGATTTATTATGATACTTTGATAGAATCTCGTGTTTTGCGCGCAATTTTATTGTTTTTACGCAAACCTAAATGTTGTATTTTATTTAGGGACAGTCTCCACCATCGTTTTACATTTTACACGAATTGAAAAGATCAATTCTACGATCCCGTTTTCATGATTTTTTAACGATCTACGGCTATCTTTTCGCTTTCTAAGATCCTGTTCATGATTTTTAAACAATTTACGGGGATTTTTCGCTTTCTACGATTCTGCTTTCATGATTTTTAAACGATATACAGCTATTTTTCGATTTCTACGATGCTGTTTCTATTATTTTTATGATGCTGTTTTCATCAGTTTTAAACGATATACAACGATGCAACAAAACGCAACGCTACAAAAATTAATAAAACTTGGGATTTACGAAAATGAAAAATGACATTATTTATTTTAATCTTCGTCAAGTAAGTTTAATTTGATTGACTGAATTAGTATTCAAAACTACTATTTTAAACCGCATGCACAAAAATCAAGTCACGTGAGTATCGAAACAATGTTTTCAATATAAAAAACAGGTCGCAATGCGCAAGATACAAAGCTATTATAAAAAGTTTTAGTATAATCGCTTTGATTTTACATTCTTTGCATAAACATGATTTTACATTAAATACAAAATCTTTAAAACTTTACGAGTGTTCATTCATTTTTTAAAAAAAATATATCTTTTAATAGCTTTTGTGATTGTTAACACTTTTAAACAATAGCATGTATGTTACATGTACAAACAAAAGGATTAATCAAATCTTATTGTTATGACTCACATACGACGATAACAATAGAAAGCAATTAAGTTCATGTGTAAACAAAAGATATATGCGAAGGTTCTTTATGTAGACATGAGATCGTTACACGACGTCATAAAACTCGCGTACATGTAAAGTTACATTTAAGCGGTACTGTAAATAGTCAAAAATAAAATCTCTGCTGGTAAGAAAAACATTTGGTTTTTAAAATGGTACCGCTTAGGGCTTACACGCTACTGTGTTTAGTCATGCTGTGCGTATTTCCTTGTTGCGAAATCAGATAACTTTTTTACATATTGAACTACAAAAAGGTTAGTGGGAAATGATTCAGCAATAAGTAATAAATAAACAGTCACTTACATGTATTATTATTAAAAGTGTTAAAAAATAACAAAACACAGTGCGTTCACAGTACAGTGCGAATGTAAGGGATCGTCTCAAAATGTTTTTTGTTTTTTTTGTATAATTATACGAACGCTACGAAGTACAGTACCGCCTGCGTGTAACTTTACATGTACGCGATAGTTATCACCTACGCATGAGCTTTCGGTAGCGTCAGAACTTTCGTTGTTATTGTTAACCTATTGTTAAATACATGAGCTATTTTTGCATGTTGAAAACAATAGAGTTCATGTCTAGTTCGCGAAATTTAATTAGCTCATGTGAACTGCGTGTGTCCCATTGTTGTATTTAATTGCTATAGTCGTCAAGAGATCAACGAAAGAAAATAAAATTTAACAAAGATTTATTTATCTATTGTTTTTACTCACGAACGGCAATGTTAAACCATTCGTTTATAAATGTTATGTTTTCGCTGATGCTCGTGTTTTGCAAAAGCGTGCGTGCAATTTAATTTTTTTTCACAAAAGCTAAATGTTCATACGTAACTCTTAAAAAAAATCGCGCAAACAATTTTCTTATAAAAGTTAGCTTTTCGACAAAAATTACAATTGGCCTGTGGGAAATGGAAACAAACGAAATAAAAACATTGTTTTAATGTCCAGATGCTCGACCTAAGAACGAAAAGCGGCGATAGAAATGCTTTTTTAGATTGCGTTTTAAAAATTTAAGAACGAAGAACGGCGATAGAAAAGCTTCGATAGATCGCATTTTAAAAATTTAAGAACGAAAAGCGGCGATAGAAATGCTTTTTTAGATCGCATTTTAAAAGTTTAAGAACAAAAAGCGGCGATAGAAATGTTTTTTTAGATCGCATTTTAAAAGTTTTAGAACGTAGAACGGCGATAGAAAAACTTTTTTAGATAGCATTTTAAAAGTTTAAGAACGAAGAACGGCGATAGAAAAGCTTTTTTAGATCGCATTTTAAAAGTTTAAGAACGTAGAACGACGATAGAAATCTTTTTTTAGATCGCATTTTAAAAGTTTAAGAACAAAAAGCGGCGATAGAAATGTTTTTTTAGATCGCATTTTAAAAGTTTAAGAACGAAGAACGGCGATAGAAATTTGTTTTCGAAATCTTATCGTGAAGGGAAAAGTCCTGAAAGTAGGGTTTTTCCGTTTGCGCTGTTAAACGTTGCTGTTTATAAGAATACCTTTTAAAAGTTTTGCATGTTAAAAAATATGCTTCGATGATAAAGAATTATTACTAAAAGTTTTAAAAAGTAGCAACATTAGTTTTTTTTAAATATTAAGTGTTATGTTCGTTCCTTTTTCTAAAATAATATATTTCAATAGCCTTCGTGATCTTTAACACTTTTAAACAATAACATGCATGTTACATGTGACAACAAAAGGATTCATCAAATCTTATTGTTATGACTCGCGCACAACGATAACAATAGAAAGCAATTAAGTTCGTGTGTAAACAAAAGATATGTGAACGTTCTTTATGTAGACATGAGATCGTTACACGAGGTCGTAAAACTCGCGTACATGTAAAGTTACATGCAGGCGGTACTGTACTACGTTAGGTTGAACGAATGTCATACAAAGTGCTTCGTTTAAAATAAAAAATATAAAAGAAGTTTATACGAACTTTTTTAATACATGATACGAACTTAAAGGGGAAGTTCGGTCAAAAATTATATTTTCATAATCAATAGTCATAAAAGAAAAAAAACGGATACCATAATTCTTTTCAAGTGAAACCCTCTTTTTTCTGAAATAATCTGTGTTAAACACGCGTAAAAAGACCTCCGTAGACTGACCCCTTTACATTTATACGAAGGCTGGGTCGAGTTTGAATTATGACGTTTTATAGTTCAAAAAGCGAAGTTCGGTGTTGGGGATTAGGTGTAATCACATGAAGAAGTATTTTGTCTATACATTTTTATTATTTTAATATGTCAAACTGTGCTGCCATCGGCTGTACAAATCGAAGTAGCGATAATTAAAAGACAGAAAAAGATAAGGGGAGCGAGAAAAATAAGGAGGTAGAGAACGAAAAGCTGACGACGAAAGACGAAAATAATAACGAAAGAAAAAATCGGGTAGTCTCTTATCAGATTCCCAGTGCGAAAAAAAATAAAGAGCTTCGAAAAAAATGGCTACATAATATAAAAAGAAGTGGTACCTTGCCGAAAGACTCTGGATTTTATATTTGTTCTCAACATTTTGAACCAGAATGCTTCGAAAGTTTTGTTAGCTATGTTTGTTAGTTATGTGTTTCTTAGCTACGTTTCAAACAGCCAAACATTTGTCTTTCTCGTATTTAGAAAAATTCAACACAATTTCATTTATTATAGCCATTTCCAAAACAAAACCATGTCAAAAAAATTATTATATTTCCTTCCCATGTTTGCATTTTCTTTCCCCAGCGCTGAATGTTTGTTTTTTTCACATCTAAAATTCTTCAATAACATGCTTTCGTAAGACGGGGGTATAAATTTTGGTCTTGTCTTCTACCGAGTGCATTGCATCACCCCTTAAATTATTGAGGGCAGACAGTGCAGTGGTTAGTACTGGTTTACAAAAAAACCATCCCAAAAATTTCGGCTTCAGTTATACATTGTTTTTCTAAAATAACCCCCGTCTCAAGTTTTGATTTCTGAGCACGCTTTCTTATTCGATTTGTAAAGCTGAATAGAATAAATCAACCACCGTTGTGTTTTTTTGTGATGTTGCTTTGGCAGTAGCAAATAATACCGAATAAAATATATGCGAAGGAGAGATGAATGATTTGGAGAAAACTCATGTTAGGCAAAATATTTTGAGAGAAGTTTTGTTTGCATCAGTTGTCGTGCTCGTATGCATATTTTTTTTATCAACGCGAAGACTAATATTTAAAGGGAATATGTAGAGTTTTGTTATGGTTTTAAACACGAAAAAGAAAATTATGCTTGGCTAATTTTTTGTTTATTTTACCTTCGAAATGATTGTCAGGAATTTCATTTGTATCCCTGCAACACAAGCCTCTTTCACCGTACGACTCCATCGCTCTACAGTGCATTGGCACCAGGTATTGTTGCCGATCCGAGAAACTTCTTCTTCTTCCTCATCACTCTCGGAACTACACGTTCGTAATTTATTCAGTTCTTCCAAAGAAAGTTCTGGTTTGAAATTTAAGGGACTAAGAGCAGATAAGTCAGGTATGTCATCATTTTAGAGCTTGAATCGCTGCGAATTGGATCCATTGCTTACAAATTGACACTGTATTTTCAAAGAAGTAATTTGTTACAGATTTGAAAAGAAATATAGCTAGAAAAAGTAGATTCTTTTAGCAAACTGTGTAACCTGTGTTGTGACTCTTTCACGCGATGCAATGTTTTGAACTATGAAACGTCATACTTGAGTTAGAACCCAGCTTTTTTTTTTCTGACGCGCTTTTTCAAAAATGGAGATTTTTAAGAAGTTTGTGTCAACATTAGAGACATTTCCAAAACTCTGAGTTTAATGAAGTAAAGTTTTTCTGTTTTTATAAGTATAAACACGTGGAATTATAAAAAAAAAAAAAAATTTTTTAGACCGAACTTCCCCTTTAAACGAAGTTTTTTTATCATACAAAATGAAATGATACGAACTTTGAACGAACTAAATTGCTATACGATCTTGAAACAAACTTCAAAAGTACCGGCGTAATATTTCAATATGAAACCGGAAACAAAAGAATTATATAAACGAAGTTTTTTTAAAATACCAAAAGAAATCATACGAACTTTAAACTAAGTAAATTGCTATACAAACTTAAAACGAACTTCAAAAGTACCGGCGTAATTGCGCATAATTATAACCAGAAATAAAAGAAGTAAAATATACGAGGTTGACCTCTTTGAAAGGACTAGCAAAATTGCGTTAGGTTCAATCTACACAATCTACGGCGATCTCTTAGCTTCTATGGTCCTGTTTTCATGATTTTTACACGATTTACGGCGATCTTTTCGCTTTATACCATCCCGTTTTCATGAATTTTAAACGATCTACGGCGATCTCTTAGCTTCTACATTCCCGTTTTCAGAAATTTTAAACGATCTACGGCGATCTCTTAGCTTCTACGATGCCGTTTTCATGAATCTACAACTTCGTATAAGCAAATTTTTATACGAACTTCTTTAAAATGATACGAACTACATCCCAACTTCATTTTAAATGATACGAACTTAATTTTGATGATACGAACCGTTTGTATTAAAAATAAAATGACACGAAAGATTTAATAAATCGATAGAAAGTTTTTGATACGAATTATACGAACTACGTACAAACATTTTGAGACGATCCCAAAGCTTCCGCGTACGCGCAATTTGCATAAATAATTACTTTCATAATAGACTATTGTCCGGTAGAGGAAATAATTACACTGCAAGAAATTAAAAAGATCAGCGGAACTTATTGTTTAAATAACAATAACCTACATGAGACTATGTTGAGAATACTTTCAGCGTGAAGTCTATAAAATTTGTAAACAAAAGCAATTTAAAATAAAAAAATAAACTTTATTGTACTGTATTAAGGTAGCGGTATGGTAAATAATTACTTTTTTTTACATTTTTTTTTTTTAAGGAATATTTTACTTTAAAAACTGCTCTTTCCAATGAACTAATTTTTATTCCAAAATGTTTCCTCAAAATTGAAGGATTTAGCGTTACAAAATGTTCCACTTCATATGTCTTTGTTCTGGCGATCAAATATTTCTGTGCACGAAGTGAGTTATGACTCAAGTTTACTAAAAATAATCTGACCTTCAGCATTGAGAATTTTCTGTTCACGCAATAATTATGCATAAAGTGTGAGATATAAGCGAGTCAAAAAGCACTGGAGAAAAAGTTAAATTATATAATATAGCAGGGTTTTTATTTTGCAGTGTTTTATTTGCTTTTGGCATTTTTATATTGTTATTGTAACAAATATTTTCGCAAAACAAAAATGAAAGTTGAACAGAATCATTTTCTCGATTACATTTCCTGTTTTTAAACATTCATATCCATATTTCACCCCAAAACCCCCTGACGTGAGAAAAAATATCATCATATTAGAAACAAATGCTTTAAGAATTATTTATTTTGCTTTATTATCATGGGGGCATTCTTATGCAAAAAAAATGTTGAATAAGAGTTCCGCAAGTTCACTTTAAATAACTAATGAATAATTAAATATTCTCTTTTCAATTTCTTGTAAACAATCACAGGTCGAAAGAAAAAACTTCGTTAACGAATATCTCTGAATAATTTTTTCGTAAAATTTTCGGTTGCCAACTCTTCTTAAAAGGAATCTGTCTCAAAAATACATTAGATGACGTCCTGAAACTTTCGTTTTCGGCTTCACGAGTGTTTGATCTCTACTCGCGTGTCTTATTTTAATTTTTGGTCAGCTAATTTGGATGCAAGAGTGATTGAAAGAAAAAGGAAAAAAAATTGAGTGTTATTTTTATGATCTTATAGATGTTTTACGGCATATTTTCAAAACGATTAAAGTTGAGAAAAAAATGAGACACGCAATTTAAATTCAGACTATGCTGAAGATGTGGACATATTTTTTTTTCTGTAAACTGGTATACTTTTGAGACTAATTGTGGCGCCGTAGATTAGTGGTTATAGCTCTCGTACTCTGTGCGGGAGACCGGGGTTCGATTCCTCTTGACGGCGATTCAACATGGGCGAGTGAATGTTACCATAGCCCCGAGTTAACCCAAACCATGTGAGGGAAATTGGGGAGATGGCTCACCGTGTGGGCCGTTGGATGTTGTCGGGAGTTGTCTAGTAGAGCGCGGGCCCTAATTGGGTCCGCATAGCTCAAAATGAGCATTAAATACTCTAGGACTCTCCATCTAAGCCATGGCCCCTCCTGGAAATAATAGACAGGGTATATCCCTCGATATTTGTGAGGCTAGCCATGTAAAATATGCACATCATCATCATCAATCCCTTCACAGTTGGCCACACCCACTTTTTAAGACTTTCGACTATATTTTTTTTCTGTTACAACATTTTAATTTTTTTTTTTCATAATATTGTAGAACAAACTTTTGATAACAAGTACATATACTTTTATAATGTTTTTTTAAAAGGAAAGTTGAAAAAAAATGCTTTATACAGAAGAGATGTAATTTACCATACCGCTACCTTAATATTTATCTTGAAGGAATAAAATATCTTATATTTTTAGAAAACGATTTAAATACATAGTTTATTACATAATTGCTTTAACAAAATCAATCTATAATCCATATAGGACAATCCATATAGGAATGCCACGCTCATGTAGTAAATAAATCGAATCAACACATTAAGAATATGGTTAATACAAAGGTCTTATATTTTAGAACAAAAAGTGCTTCCATGTTGGACTCCAGCAGTAGTTAACCACTTGTACTGGTCAATTACTACTTACAATGGAAATGGTGTTCAGTTCAGGACCCTTGTTGATAGCAGTACCAATAGGAAATGAAGGGGCTACCCTGGGTAAACAATTTCAATAATAAAAAGAAGAAGAAGAAAAAGAAAAAGAATCACAATTTGCTCAACAGTAGCGAATCCAGAGCACAACAAATTATCAACATCAATAGCCATTAACTAGTCCTTTAAGCCTGTGAAAAAATCCAGTTAGGCAGAGGAACAATAAAGAAGATCCTTTATTTAAATGTTGTTGTCGTCAGATGATTAAAAAAATAAATTAATGTATTGTAACCTGAAATGCTGATCAAAATTATGTCTAAGATCATGTAGACAGGTTAAAGAGACATAAGGGTTTAAACCTTTTGCTGAAGTCATTATCACACATGCAATCTGTGTTAAATAAGATAACATTATAATGAAGCTTGGATTATTGTTTCAGCGTAAATTGCTTTTTTTCTTGATTTCTTCAATCGCTGTAATCTGTTGTTTATTTTCTATATTTCATCTATATATGTATGTGTGTGCTTGCCCATTGTTGTAGACGCAAAAACACAAAACAGCATATAGCATATATAGCAACAGCAAGATCTAAGGACAATACATCTTTACCATAATTCAGGAAAACTAACACTCCATCGCAGCTTATTTTGCGATTGGAGGAGGTAAACATCACACTTTTATAAGAGTTTATTAAGGAGAAAACACGTTATTTCGTGATGACTTTTCTTGCCGCCTTTTGTTTTTAATGAAAAGTACACATAAGTTGTATCTTATTTTATTAACGTTTCCTGAAAATTTGAAAGAAATTGATACGAAGGAAGTTAAAAAACTGGAAAAAACACGCTTTCGTCTCAAACAAACTCTTTTTCCCAATATTGTAAAACGATGGAAAGCCATAGGAACGCATGTACAATTGAATTATCGTAAGGGTGTATTAGAGTCTCACTGTCGTGCTACTTCAATGCTGATTTAAAAAGACTGTTTTGAAAACTGGACTCCAATCAGATCAGATTAAGAGACTGTGTTTTATCTGGCATGTAAGATTAGGCAACATTATCACCCTGGGTGGTTGCGTCCCAACTAGTTTCTTTGATACGAACAGTTTGTTGCTTTTTGCTGAATTCTCAATCAGATTATTATTGGATGAGTGGTCGCTAAATTTAGTTAACTGTATATGACTTAATTGAGCGATACTGTATGCTTCATTTAAAATTGCAAACGGTGATAGTTTATTACTTTGAGTTAGCTATATAAAACTTACCATAAGTAACAAAAGAAAATATCACTGCTGCAAAATATGCAGTTTTAAAATCCATTAGTGCATGTTTAATCCGTTGTGTCATATTAGCTATCTGACAAGCTTCCACCTTATCAGATTAAAAATATATACAATTCTACTACAAAGCGTGAGGCTGGCCAACACTCATTCTATTCCATCGGAGTTTTGAAGATTATGGTTGGTGGTTGCTAG
>JASGCC010001283.1:0-39642 GCA_030067915.1 Hydractinia echinata | reverse complement strand
TAATTTTAAAAATCGTTCGGGAAATGAGTTTACTCCCTGGTAGCTTTCTTTGTATACATTCGACTATACGGGCCGAGCCGGGGAATTTACCGGGTTTTTCACCACTAAAACCCATGAGACTTGTAGTTTTCAAAATATTTTCATTTTTGATGAGACGCCAATGAAAGCAGTTTAATCGCCGACAAACGAAAATCCGCGATTCCCGTAAATCCCGGGCTCGGCCCGTATAGTCGAATGTATACAAAGAAAGTACCCAGGAGTAAACTCATTTCCCGAACGATTTTAAAATTATTTTTTCACCACTAAACCCATGAGACTTGTAGTTTTCAAAAATGTTTTCATTTTTGATGAGACGCCGAAATGATAGCAGTTTAATTGCCGGAAACCGAAAACCGCGATTTCCCGTAAATCCCGGCTCGGCCCGTATAGTCTAATGTATACAAAGAAAGTACCCAGGGAGTAAACTCATTTCCCGAACGATTTTTAAAAATTATTTTTTCACCACTAAAACCCATGAGACTTTAGTTTTCAAAAATATTTTCATTTTTGATGAGACGCCGAATGAAAGCAGTTTAATCGCCGACAAACGGAAACCCGCGATTCCCGTAAATCCCGGGCTCGGCCGTATAGTCGAATGTATACAAAGAAAGTACCCAGGGAGTAAACTCATTTCCCGAACGATTTTTAAAAATTTTTCACCACTAAAACCCATGAGACTTGTAGTTTTCAAAAATGTTTTCATTTTTGATGAGACGCCGAATGAAAGCAGTTTAATCGCCGACAACGAAAACCGCGATTTCCCGTAAATCCCGGGCTCGGCCCGTATAGTCGAATGTATACAAAGAAAGTACCCAGGGAGTAAACTCATTTCCGAACGATTTTTAAAATTATTTTTTCACCACTAAAACCCATGAGACTTGTAGTTTTCAAAAAATTTTTCATTTTTGATGAGACGCCGAATGATGCAGTTTAATTGCCGGCAACGAAAACCGCGATTTCCGTAAATCCCGGGCTCGGCCCGTATAGTCTAATGTATACAAAGAAAGTACCCAGGGAGTAAACTCATTTCCCGAACGATTTTTTAAAATTATTTTTTCACCACTAAAACCCATGAGACTTGTAGTTTTCAAAATATTTTCATTTTTGATGAGACGCCGAATGAAAGCAGTTTAATCGCCGACAAACGAAAACCCGCGATTTCCCGTAAATCCCGGGCTCGGCCCGTATAGTCTAATGTATACAAAGAAAGTACCAGGGATAAACTCATTTCCCGAACGATTTTTAAAATTATTTTTTCACCACTAAAACCCATGAGACTTGTAGTTTTCAAAAATATTTTCATTTTTGATGAGACGCCGAATGAAAGCAGTTTAATCGCCGACAAACGAAAACCCGCGATTTCCCGTAAATCCCGGGCTCGGCCCGTATAGTCAATGTATACAAAGAAAGTACCCAGGGAGTAAACTCATTTCCCGAACGATTTTTAAAATTATTTTTCACCACTAAAACCATGAGACTTGTAGTTTTCAAAAATATTTTCATTTTTGATGAGACGCCGAATGAAAGCAGTTTAATCGCCGACAAACGAAAACCCGCGATTTCCCGTAAATCCCGGGCTCGGCCCGTATAGTCGAATGTATACAAAGAAAGTACCCAGGGAGTAAACTCATTTCCCGAACGATTTTTAAAATTATTTTTTCACCACTAAAACCCATGAGACTTGTAGTTTTCAAAAATGTTTCATTTTTGATGAGACGCCGAATGAAGCAGTTTAATCGCCGGACCGAAAACCCGCGATTTCCCGTAAATCCCGGGCTCGGCCCGTATAGTCTAATGTATACAAAGAAAGTACCCAGGGAGTAAACTCATTTCCGAACGATTTTTAAAATTATTTTTTCACCACTAAAACCCATGAGACTTGTAGTTTTCAAAAATATTTTCATTTTTGATGAGACGCCAATGATAGCAGTTTAATTGCCGGAAACCGAAAACCCGCGATATCCCGTAAATCCCGGGCTCGGTCCGTATAGTCTAATGTATACAAAGAAAGTACCCAGGGAGTAAACTCATTTCCCGAACGATTTTTAAAATTATTTTTTCACCACTAAAACCCATGAGACTTGTAGTTTTCAAAAATATTTTCATTTTTGATGAGACGCCGAATGAAAGCAGTTTAATCGCCGACAACGAAAACCCGCGATTCCCGTAAATCCCGGGCTCGGCCCGTATAGTCGAATGTATACAAAGAAAGTAAGCAGGGCAGTAAACTCATTTCCCGAACGATTTTTAAAATTATTTTTTTCACCACTAAAACCCATGAGACTTGTAGTTTTCAAAAATGTTTTCATTTTTGATGAGACGCCGAATGAAAGCAGTTTAATCGCCGGCAACCGAAAGCCCGCGATTCCGGTAAATCCCGGCCGCCGTATAGTCGAATGTATACAAGAAAGTAAGCAGGGAGTAAACTCATTTCCCGAACGATTTTTAAAATTATTTTTCACCACTAAAACTCATGAGACTTGCAGTTTCAAAAAATATTTTCATTTTTTGATGAGACGCCGAATGAAACCAGTTTAATCTCCGGAAACCGAAAAACCCTCGATTTCCGTAATGCCGGGCTCGGCCCGTATAGTCGAATGTATACAAAGAAAGTAACCCAGGGAGTAAACTCATTTCCCGAACGATTTTAAAATTATTTTTTCACCACTAAAACCCATGAGACTTGTAGTTTTCAAAAATATTTTATTTTGATGAGACGCCGAATGAAAGCAGTTTAATCGCCGGCAACCGAAAACCCGCGATTTCCCCGTAAATCCCGGGCTCGGCCCGTATTAGTGGAATGTATACAAAGAAATACCCAGTGAGTAAACTCATTTCCCGAACGATTTTTAAAATTATTTTTTCACCACTAAACTCATGAGAATTGCAGTTTTCAAAAATATTTTCTTTTTGATGAGACGCCGAATGAAACCAGTTTAATCTCCGGAAACCGAAAACCCGCGATTTCCCGTAAATCCCGGGCTCGGCCCGTTTAGTGGAATGTATACAAAGAAAGTACCAGGGAGTAAACTCATTTCCCGAACGATTTTTAAAATTAATTTTTCACCACTAAAACCCATGAGACTTGCATTTTTAAAAAAATTTTTCATTTTTGATGAGACGCCGAATGAAAGCAGTTTAATCGCCGGCAACCGAAACGCCGATTTCCGTAAATCCCGGCTAGGCCCGTTTAGTGGAATGTATACACAGAAAGTACCCAGGGAGTAAACTCATTTCCCGAACGATTTTTAGAATTATTTTTTCACCACTAAAACTCATGAGACTTGCCGTTTTCAAAAATATTTTCATTTTTGATGAGACGCCGAATGAAAGCAGTTTAATCTCCGGAAAACCGAAAACCCGCGATTTCCCCGTAAATCCCGGACTCGGCCCGTATAGTCGAATGTATACAAAGAAAGTAAGCCGGGAGTAAACTCATTTCCCGAACAGATTTTTAAAATTATTTTTTACCACTAAAACCCATGGAGACTTGTAGTTTTCAAAAATGTTTTCATTTTTGATGAGACGCCGAATGAAAGCAGTTTAATCGCCGGCAACCGAAACCCGCGATTTTCCGTAAATCAGGCTCGCCCGTATAGTGAATGTATACAAAGAAAGTAAGCAGGGAGTAAACTCATTTCCCGAACGATTTTTAAATTATTTTTCACCACTAAACCCCTGAGACTTGCAGTTTTCAAAAATATTTTCATTTTTGATGAGACGCCGAATGAAACCAGTTTAATCTCGGGACAACCGAAAACCCCGCGATTTTCCCGTACATCCCGGGCTCGGCCCGTTATAGTGAAATGTATACAAAGAAAGTACCCAGGGAGTAAACTCATTTCCCGAACGATTTTATAAAATTATTTTTTCACCACTAAACCCATGAGAACTTGTAGTTTTCAAAAATGTTTTCATTTTTGATGAGACGCCGAATGAAAGCAGTTTAATCGCCGGCAACGAAAAAACCCGCGAATATCCCGTAAATCCCGGGCTCCGCCCGTATAGTCGAATGTATACAAAGAAATTACCCAGGGCAGGTAAACTCATTTCCCGAAACGATTTTTAAAATTATTTTTTCACCACTAAAACCCATGAGACTTGTAAGTTTTCAAAAATGTTTTCATTTTTGATGAGACCCCGAAATGAAAGCAGTTTAATCGCCGGAAACCGAAAACCGCCGAATTTTCCCGTAAATCCACGGCTCGGTCCCGTATATATAGTCGAATGTATACAAAGAAAGTACCCAGGATAAACTCATTTTCCCGACGATTTTAAAATTATTTTTTCACCACTAAAACCCATGAGACTTGTAGTTTCAAAAAATATTTTCATTTTTGATGAGACGCCGAATGAAAGCAGTTTAATCGCCGCAACCGAAAACCCCGCGATTTCCCGTAAATCCCGGCTCGGCCCGTATAGTGGAATGTATACAAAGAAAGTACCCAGGGAGTAAACTCATTTCCCGAACATTTTTAAAATTATTTTTTCACCAACTAAAACCCATGAGACTTGTAGTTTTCCAAAATGTTTTCATTTTTGATGAGACGCCGAATGAAAGCAGTTTAATCGCCGGCAACCGAAAACCCGCGATTTCCCGTAAATCCCCCGTATAGTCGATATGTATACAAAGAAAGTAAGCAGGAGTAACTCATTTCCCGAATGATTTTTAAAATTTATTTTTTCACCACTAAAACCCATGAGACTTGTAAGTTTTCAAAAATTTTTCATTTTGATGAGACCCAAATGATAGCAGTTTAATTGCCGGAAACCGAAAACCCGCAATTTCCCGTAAATCCCGGGCTCGTCCCGTATATATAGTCTAATGTATACAAAGAAAGTACCCAGGGAGTGAACTCATTTCCCGAACGATTTTTAAAATTATTTTTTCACCACTAAACCCATGAGACTTGTAGTTTTCAAAAATATTTTCATTTTTGATGAGACGCCGAATGAAAGTAGTTTAATCGCCGACAAACGAAAATCCGCGATATCCGTAAATCCCGGGCTCGGCCCGTATAGTCGAATGTATACAAAGAAATTACCCAGGGAGTAAACTCATTTCCCGAACAATTTTTAAAAGTTATTTTTTCCCAACTAAAACCCATGAACTTGTAGTTTTCAAAAATGTTTTCATTTTTGATGAGACCCAAATGATAGCAGTTTAATTGCCGGAAACCGAAAACCCGCATTTCCCGTAAATCCCGGGCTCGTCCCGTATATATAGTCTAATGTATACAAAGAAAGTACCCAGGGAGTGAACTCATTTCCCGAACGATTTTTAAAATTATTTTTTCACCACTAGAACCCATGAGACTTGTAGTTTTCAAAAATATTTTCATTTTTGATGAGACGCCGAATGAAAGTAGTTTAATCGCCGACAAACGAAAACCCGCGATATCCCGTAAATCTTGGGCTCGGCCCGTATAGTCGAATGTATACAAAGAAATTACCCAGGGAGTAAACTCATTTCCCGAACAATTTTTAAAGTTATTTTTTCCCAACTAAAACCCATGAGACTTGTAGTTTTCAAAAATGTTTTCATTTTTGATGAGACGCCAAATGATAGCAGTTTAATTGCAGGAAACCAAAAACCCGCGACTTCCCGTAAATCCCGGGCTCGTCCCGTATAGTCTAATGTATACAAAGAAAGTAACCAGGGAGTTAGCTCATTTCCCGAACGATTTTTAAAATTATTTTTTCACCACTAAAACCCATGAGACTTGTAATTTTCAAAAATGTTTTCATTTTTGATGAGACCCCAAATGATAGCAGTTTAATTGCCGGAAACCGAAAACCCGCAATTTCCCGTAAATCCCGGGCTCGTCCCGTATATATAGTCTAATGTATACAAAGAAAGTACCCAGGGAGTGAACTCATTTCCCGAACGATTTTTAAAATTATTTTTTCACCACTAGAACCCATGAGACTTGTAGTTTTCAAAAATATTTTCATTTTTGATGAGACGCCGTATGAAAGTAGTTTAACCCTATTCGGTCCGGGGGGGGGCGGATTCCGCCCCCCCTACTGGTTTTTTGTTGATAACTTTTTTTTGGCTTATTTAGAATGCAGCAAACTTGGTGACTTTTCCTAAAATTTATTTGAGCATGTTTTTAAAAAAAAAATTTTTAATAATTCATGCAGCAAGTGGGTGTATTGACGGGTTTTTGAAAGGACATAAATCCAAAAAACATTTTTTTTTTAAAAGGTCATATATTATATATCATTAGACGCAAAATTTTATGCTCTTTTACGTTATGTGTCTGAATTTTATCATAAACAATCTTAAAAAAGTTTTGCAGTCCCTTTCTTGCGATGTGTCAATGTCGATAATTGCTTGTGTAATTAAACCATCGTCAATTTTTTTCTCGAGGTAATTAGAAAATAATTGTTCGCACATTTGACACGTGTCCACTCAGCAACGGCAAAAGGCGGTAAGCGCCATCAAAAATAGTTCGATTTCTATAAACTTTATGTTAGCAAAAGAAAATTCTTGTCAAGAATGGTTATATGTGAAATTTATTTACTTCGCGTCGACGATATCTTCATATTTTTATTTACAATCATGTCAAGAAAGAAAACGATTACTTCCCGTGAAGCAATTGAAGATATTTTACGTTTTGTTGATGAGGAAGAGGAACAAGATGATTTGGAGGAGCTGTTAGATGAAGAGGGTTGGGAGTTCAAGATACTGACGTCGACTTTATTTGTAAGTAGCCAACACATAAACTCCGATTTTTTTTTCTAGTCTGTTGATTTATAATATCTATCAAAAACTATATTTTTTAGGTGGAAAGCGATCACGAAGATGTTAATAAGACAAGAAGCAACATATAAGAAAAAACGTCTGACTTACCAGAGATCAGTGAACAGCATTGATAGTTCGTTGTTGGAAGAAAATTATGAACCAATAACGTTAGGACCGGAAAAAAAAACAATTATTGGGAAAATAATGACAAAACCGACCGCAAAAAACAAGAATATATACGATTTATCAATGAAGAGCCGACTCGCAAAGGAAGGCAGAATGCTCACAATGTATTGAAAAACAACCAGGAGTATCGCCTCGCGCACGCTCTGCAACAACCGCTAAGGACGTCTTTGATTTATATATCACCTCCTTTTATGGTAGAGAAAATCGTAGGTTACACAAACAAACGCATTCGAAATATATTGGAAAATGTAAAGGATCATATCATGGAATCCGACAAATATCCTCATTTGAAAGAGATCGATTCAGCCGACTTTTATGCTGTGGTCGGCCTGATGTATTTTCGAGGGTTATTTTGTCTAAATAACCACCACGTGAACCTACTTTTTCTGATAAATACGGTCCTGCATTTTTTAGTGCAACGATGTCTAGGAACAGATTCAAATTTATATTTCAAAACCTGCGATTTGATGATTTTGCAACGAGACAAGAACGGTGGGAGAAAGATAGATTTGCGGCAATGAGAGAATTATTCGAATCGTTCAACGATAACTGCGCCAAAAATATGATACCAGAAGACTTTTTGTCGTTGGACGAGACATTGTATCCCCATGAGGACAAAGTAGGTTTTAAACAATACAACCCGGATAAGCCCTGCTAAATACGGAATTTTATTTAAATCTATCAACTGTGCCAGGTATCCGTACACATATCAAGCTCATGTGTTATTGTGGAAAACCCCAACAACATCGAGGAAAGCCACCTACTATGTCTGCGGAACAGAAAAACTATATAAAATACCTCGTGGAGAAATTACACAAAACAGTTTTCTATCTGTGGTCGAAACATCTCAATGGACAGATTGTATACGTCGATACCAAATTGCGCGGTGGCTATTACAGAGAGGGATTACAATGGTTGGGACAATGCCAGATCAACCGAGTAGGCATAACCGGCGGAAATAAAAGATGTGTCCCAAAGAGAACCTTTGAGTAGCGAAATTTATTGGGAAGAAAACGGAGACTTAAACATTTCCAGTTACGCCGTTGCAACTTCGAAAGGGAAAAAAACGTTTTAATTTTGTCTACAATAAACCCAATTCTTGGAGTTACAAAGGATGATGAGAAGAAAAAGCCGGCAATTTATAAGTTATAATGACTTCACAAAAGGCGGAACTGATATTGTGGATCAAAAGGTTGGTACATACACAGTGAAACCGAAATCAAGAAGAATGGAGCATATCGGCCTTATCTTATATCCTTGACACAGTTAGAGTGAATGCCTCACCATCATGGCTCTAAATCACAACAAGGATCCGAAAAGTTTTAACTCATTCGATTTCGGAATGGAATTAGCCGAAGCACTGGTCAATCCTCAAATCGAAAGAAGAAACAAAAAGGGATTGCAGGTTGGCACTCTAAAAAAAATTGGGCTGGTAACCGGTAAAAGCGAAGCCTGTCCAAGACGATCACTAAATGACATGCTTCCTTCATCATCAGACACTCCACGAAGATGTCGGTTATGCATAAACGATTCGCACGGAAAAGAACAGAAGGTGGCCAAAGACAAATTAAAAAAAAGTAAAATCAACATGCCAAAATTGCGGAGAAAATGCCTGCCGTGTACATTTGATGCAATTATGTCAGGGTTGCATTAGTTCCATATAAAAAAATAACGAGAACATTTTATGTATATTTTATGTATATATTTTTTTTATATTATGTATATATTTTTCTATATTTAATGTATATATTTTCTATATTATGTAGATATTTTTCCAGTTGTAAGAGGCAGAGTTTAAAAAAAAAGTTTTTAATACATTTCTTTTCAAATGATATAGTCCTAAACGAATGTTGAAATTAACATTATTGCGCAATTGATACAACTAAAATCAGCATTATTGCATCATCTTGAGCATAATAAAGTAATAATAAAAATTTGATAACTATATAATTCATAAATATACTCTAACAACACCATAGAGTAACATTTTGCTCCATCCTCCACTTTATAAATATAAGAAAGTACATATAAGAATTTCATCATCTTCAGTATACTAAATATCATCCCACCAGCAAAATACTTGAGTATGATACAGGTTTATCATCCTGCCTTAGAAACGATTATAATTCACTTAAATATGATGTTTTCAAGAAAGAAATTTCTTAATAAAGAAATGATACAAAAATTAAGGGGTGCCTACAAACTGACGAGCTGATGACGTCATTCCACCTGCTAAAAATTTATAAATTTAATTCCTACATGTGTATTAAAGTTTGAATTTCCTTCATACGAAATTTTATGATGACAGCACTCTTACTTCAAAAGTTATAGAGGGGGGGCGGAATCCGCCCCCCCCGGTCATAATATGTTCGAAAAACCCCGGACCCGAATAGGGTTAATCGCCGAACAAACGAAAACCCGCGATATACCGTAAATCCCGGGCTCGGCCCGTATAGTCGAATGTATACAAAGAAATTACCCAGGGAGTAAACTCATTTCCCGAACGATTTTTAAAATTATTTTTTCACCACTAAAACCCATGAGACTTGTAGTTTTCAAAAATGTTTTCATTTTTGATGAGACGCCAAATGATAGCAGTTTAATTGCCGGAAACCGAAAACCCGCGATTTCCCGTAAATCCCGGGCTCGTCCCGTATAGTCTAATGTATACAAAGAAAGTACCCAGGGAGTAAACTCATTTCCCGAACGATTTTTAAAATTATTTTTTCACCACTAAACCCATGAGACTTGTAGTTTTCAAAAATATTTTCATTTTTGATGAGACGCCGAAATGAAAGCAGTTTAATCGCCGACAAACGAAAACCCGCGATTTCCCGTAAATCCCGGGCTCGGCCCGTATAGTCGAATGTATACAAAGAAAGTACCCAGGGAGTAAACTCATTTCCCGAACGATTTTTAAAATTATTTTTCACCACTAAAACCCATGAGACTTGTAGTTTTCAAAAATATTTTCATTTTTGATGAGACGCCGAATGAAAGCAGTTTAATCGCCGGCAAACGAAAACCCGCGATTTCCCGTAAATCCCGGGCTCGGCCCGTATAGTCGAATGTATACAAAGAAAGTACCCAGGGAGTAAACTCATTTCCCGAACGATTTTTAAAATTATTTTTTCACCACTAAAACCCATGAGACTTGTAGTTTTCAAAAATATTTTCATTTTGATGAGACGCCGAATGAAAGCAGTTTAATCGCCGACAAACGAAAACCCGCGATTTCCCGTAAATCCCGGGCTCGGCCCGTATAGTCGAATGTATACAAAGAAAGTACCCAGGGAGTAAACTCATTTCCCGAACGATTTTTAAAATTATTTTTTCACCACTAAAACCCATGAGACTTGTAGTTTTCAAAAATATTTTCATTTTTGATGAGACGCCGAATGAAAGCAGTTTAATCGCCGACAAACGAAAACCCGCGATTTCCCGTAAATCCCGGGCTCGGCCCGTATAGTCGAATGTATACAAAGAAAGTACCCAGGGAGTAAACTCATTTCCCGAACGATTTTTAAAATTATTTTTTCACCACTAAAACCCATGAGACTTGTAGTTTTCAAAAATGTTTTCATTTTTGATGAGACGCCGAATGAAAGCAGTTTAATTGCCGGAAACCGAAAACCCGCGATTTCCCGTAAATCCCGGGCTCGGCCCGTATAGTCGAATGTATACAAAGAAAGTACCCAGGGAGTAAACTCATTTCCCGAACGATTTTTAAAATTATTTTTTCACCACTAAAACCCATGAGACTTGTAGTTTTCAAAAATATTTTCATTTTTGATGAGACGCCGAATGAAAGCAGTTTAATTGCCGGAAAACGAAAACCCGCGATTTCCCGTAAATCCCGGGCTCGGCCGTATAGTCGAATGTATACAAAGAAAGTAACCCAGGGAGTAAACTCATTTCCCGAACGATTTTTAAAATTATTTTTTCACCACTAAAACCCATGAGACTTGTAGTTTTCAAAAATATTTTCATTTTTGATGAGACGCCGAATGAAAGCAGTTTAATCGCCGGCAAACCGAAAACCCGCGATTTCCCGTAAATCCCGGCTCGGCCCGTATAGTCGAATGTATACAAAGAAAGTAACCAGGGAGTAAACTCATTTCCCGAACGATTTTTAAATTATTTTTTCACCACTAAAACCCATGAGACTTGTAGTTTTCAAAAATATTTTCATTTTTGATGAGACGCCGAATGAAAGCAGTTTAATCGCCGGCAACCGAAAACCCGCGATTTCCCGTAAATCCCGGCTCGGCCCGTATAGTCGAATGTATACAAAGAAAGTACCCAGGGAGTAAACTCATTTCCCGAACGATTTTTAAAATTATTTTTTCACCACTAAAACCCATGAGACTTGTAGTTTTCAAAAATATTTTCATTTTTGATGAGACGCCGAATGAAAGCAGTTTAATCGCCGACAAACGAAAACCCGCGATTTCCCGTAAATCCCGGGCTCGGCCCGTATAGTCGAATGTATACAAAGAAAGTACCCAGGGAGTAAACTCATTTCCCGAACGATTTTTAAAATTATTTTTTCACCACTAAAACCCATGAGACTTGTAGTTTTCAAAAATGTTTTCATTTTTGATGAGACGCCGAATGAAAGCAGTTTAATCGCCGGAAACCGAAAACCCGCGATTTCCCGTAAATCCCGGGCTCGGCCCGTATAGTCGAATGTATACAAAGAAAGTACCCAGGGAGTAAACTCATTTCCCGAACGATTTTTAAAATTATTTTTTCACCACTAAAACCCATGAGACTTGTAGTTTTCAAAAATATTTTCATTTTTGATGAGACGCCGAATGAAAGCAGTTTAATCGCCGACAAACGAAAACCCGCGATTTCCCGTAAATCCCGGGCTCGGCCCGTATAGTCGAATGTATACAAAGAAAGTACCCAGGGAGTAAACTCATTTCCCGAACGATTTTTAAAATTATATTTTCACCACTAAAACCCATGAGACTTGTAGTTTTCAAAAATATTTTCATTTTTGATGAGACGCCGAATGAAAGCAGTTTAATTGCCGGAAAACGAAAACCCGCGATTTCCCGTAAATCCCGGGCTCGGCCCGTATAGTCGAATGTATACAAAGAAAGTACCCAGGGAGTAAACTCATTTCCCGAACGATTTTTAAAATTATTTTTTCACCACTAAAACCCATGAGACTTGTAGTTTTCAAAAATATTTTCATTTTTGATGAGACGCCGAATGAAAGCAGTTTAATCGCCGACAAACGAAAACCCGCGATTTCCCGTAAATCCCGGGCTCGGCCCGTATAGTCGAATGTATACAAAGAAAGTACCCAGGGAGTAAACTCATTTCCCGAACGATTTTTAAAATTATTTTTTCACCCACTAAAACCCTGCAGACTGTGGTAGTTTTCAAAAATGTTTTCATTTTTGATGAGCTGCGAAATGGAAAGCAGTTTTAATCGCCGACAAACCGAAAACCCGCTAAAGTAAAATTGATTCCCGTAAATCCGGCTCGGCCCGTATAGTCGAATTGTATACAAAGAAAGTTACCCAGGGGAGTAACTCATTTCCCGAACGATTTTTAAAATTATTTTTTCACCTACTAAAAACCCATGAGACTTGTAGTTTGTCAAAAATGTTTTCCATTTTTGATGAGACGCCGAATGATAGCAGTCTAGTAATCTGCCCGTGAAACCGAAAAAACCCCAGCGATTTCCCTTAAATTCCGGGCTCGTCCCGTATTAGTCTAATGTATACAAAGAAAGTACCCAGGGAGTAAACTCATTTCCCGAAACGATTTTTAAAATTATTTTTTCACCACTAAAACCCATGAGACTTGTAGTTTTCAAAAATATTTTCATTTTTGATGAGACGCCGAATGAAAGCAGTTTAATCGCCGGACAAACGAAAACCCGCGATTTCCCGTAAATCCCGGGCTCGGCCCGTATAGTCGAATGTATACAAAGAAAGTACCCAGGGAGTAAACTCATTTCCCGAACGATTTTTAAAATTATTTTTTCACCACTAAAACCCATGAGACTTGTAGTTTTCAAAAATATTTTCATTTTTGATGAGACGCCGAATGAAAGCAGTTTAATCGCCGGACAAACGAAAACCCGCGATTTCCCGTAAATCCCGGGCTCGGCCCGTATAGTCGAATGTATACAAAGAAAGTACCCAGGGAGTAAACTCATTTCCCGAACGATTTTTAAAATTATTTTTTCACCACTAAAACCCATGAGACTTGTAGTTTTCAAAAATATTTTCATTTTTGATGAGACGCCGAATGAAAGCAGTTTAATCGCCGACAAACGAAAACCCGCGATTTCCCGTAAATCCCGGGCTCGGCCCGTATAGTCGAATGTATACAAAGAAAGTACCCAGGGAGTAAACTCATTTCCCGAACGATTTTTAAAATTATTTTTTCACCACTAAAACCCATGAGACTTGTAGTTTTCAAAAATATTTTCATTTTTGATGAGACGCCGAATGAAAGCAGTTTAATCGCCGACAAACGAAAACCCGCGATTTCCCGTAAATCCCGGGCTCGGCCCGTATAGTCGAATGTATACAAAGAAAGTACCCAGGGAGTAAACTCATTTCCCGAACGATTTTTAAAATTATTTTTTCACCACTAAAACCCATGAGACTTGTAGTTTTCAAAAATATTTTCATTTTTGATGAGACGCCGAATGAAAGCAGTTTAATCGCCGACAAACGAAAACCCGCGATTTCCCGTAAATCCCGGGCTCGGCCCGTATAGTCGAATGTATACAAAGAAAGTACCCAGGGAGTAAACTCATTTCCCGAACGATTTTTAAAATTATTTTTTCACCACTAAAACCCATGAGACTTGTAGTTTTCAAAAATATTTTCATTTTTGATGAGACGCCGAATGAAAGCAGTTTAATCGCCGACAAACGAAAACCCGCGATTTCCCGTAAATCCCGGGCTCGGCCCGTATAGTCGAATGTATACAAAGAAAGTACCCAGGGAGTAAACTCATTTCCCGAACGATTTTTAAAATTATTTTTTCACCACTAAAACCCATGAGACTTGTAGTTTTCAAAAATATTTTCATTTTTGATGAGACGCCGAATGAAAGCAGTTTAATCGCCGACAAACGAAAACCCGCGATTTCCCGTAAATCCCGGGCTCGGCCCGTATAGTCGAATGTATACAAAGAAAGTACCCAGGGAGTAAACTCATTTCCCGAACGATTTTTAAAATTATTTTTTCACCACTAAAACCCATGAGACTTGTAGTTTTCAAAAATATTTTCATTTTTGATGAGACGCCGAATGAAAGCAGTTTAATCGCCGACAAACGAAAACCCGCGATTTCCCGTAAATCCCGGGCTCGGCCCGTATAGTCGAATGTATACAAAGAAAGTACCCAGGGAGTAAACTCATTTCCCGAACGATTTTTAAAATTATTTTTTCACCACTAAAACCCATGAGACTTGTAGTTTTCAAAAATATTTTCATTTTTGATGAGACGCCGAATGAAAGCAGTTTAATCGCCGACAAACGAAAACCCGCGATTTCCCGTAAATCCCGGGCTCGGCCCGTATAGTCGAATGTATACAAAGAAAGTACCCAGGGAGTAAACTCATTTCCCGAACGATTTTTAAAATTATTTTTTCACCACTAAAACCCATGAGACTTGTAGTTTTCAAAAATGTTTTCATTTTTGATGAGACGCCGAATGAAAGCAGTTTAATCGCCGGAAACCGAAAACCCGCGATTTCCCGTAAATCCCGGGCTCGGCCCGTATAGTCGAATGTATACAAAGAAAGTACCCAGGGAGTAAACTCATTTCCCGAACGATTTTTAAAATTATTTTTTCACCACTAAAACCCATGAGACTTGTAGTTTTCAAAAATATTTTCATTTTTGATGAGACGCCGAATGAAAGCAGTTTAATCGCCGGACAAACGAAAACCCGCGATTTCCCGTAAATCCCGGGCTCGGCCCGTATAGTCGAATGTATACAAAGAAAGTACCCAGGGAGTAAACTCATTTCCCGAACGATTTTTAAAATTATTTTTTCACCACTAAAACCCATGAGACTTGTAGTTTTCAAAAATATTTTCATTTTTGATGAGACGCCGAATGAAAGCAGTTTAATCGCCGACAACGAAAACCCGCGATTTCCCGTAAATCCCGGGCTCGGCCCGTATAGTCGAATGTATACAAAGAAAGTACCCAGGGAGTAAACTCATTTCCCGAACGATTTTTAAAATTATTTTTCACCACTAAAACCCATGAGACTTGTAGTTTTCAAAAATGTTTTCATTTTTGATGAGACGCCGAATGAAAGCAGTTTAATCGCCGGCAAACCGAAAACCCGCGATTTCCCGTAAATCCCGGGCTCGGCCCGTATAGTCGAATGTATACAAAGAAAGTACCCAGGGAGTAAACTCATTTCCCGAACGATTTTTAAAATTATTTTTTCACCACTAAAACCCATGAGACTTGTAGTTTTCAAAAATATTTTCATTTTTGATGAGACGCCGAATGAAAGCAGTTTAATCGCCGACAAACGAAAACCCGCGATTTCCCGTAAATCCCGGGCTCGGCCCGTATAGTCGAATGTATACAAAGAAAGTACCCAGGGAGTAAACTCATTTCCCGAACGATTTTTAAAATTATTTTTTCACCACTAAAACCCATGAGACTTGTAGTTTTCAAAAATGTTTTCATTTTTGATGAGACGCCGAATGAAAGCAGTTTAATCGCCGGCAACCGAAAACCCGCGATTTCCCGTAAATCCCGGGCTCGGCCCGTATAGTCGAATGTATACAAAGAAAGTACCCAGGGAGTAAACTCATTTCCCGAACGATTTTTAAAATTATTTTTTCACCACTAAAACCCATGAGACTTGTAGTTTTCAAAAATATTTTCATTTTTGATGAGACGCCGAATGAAAGCAGTTTAATCGCCGGCAAACCGAAAACCCGCGATTTCCCGTAAATCCCGGGCTCGGCCCGTATAGTCGAATGTATACAAAGAAAGTACCCAGGGAGTAAACTCATTTCCCGAACGATTTTTAAAATTATTTTTTCACCACTAAAACCCATGAGACTTGTAGTTTTCAAAAATATTTTCATTTTTGATGAGACGCCGAATGAAAGCAGTTTAATCGCCGACAAACGAAAACCCGCGATTTCCCGTAAATCCCGGGCTCGGCCCGTATAGTCGAATGTATACAAAGAAAGTACCCAGGGAGTAAACTCATTTCCCGAACGATTTTTAAAATTATTTTTTCACCACTAAAACCCATGAGACTTGTAGTTTTCAAAAATGTTTTCATTTTTGATGAGACGCTGAATGAAAGCAGTTTAATCGCCCACAAACGAAAACCCGCGATTTCCCGTAAATCCCGGGCTCGGCCCGTATTGTCGAATGCATACAAAGAAAGTACCCAGGGAGTAAACTCATTTCCCGAACGATTTTTAAAATTATTTTTTCACCACTAAAACCCATGAGAGTTGTAGTTTTCTAAAATATTTTCATTTTTGATGAGACGCCGAATGAAAGCATTTTAATTGGCGACAAACGAAAACCCGCGATTTCCCGTAAATCCCGGGCTCGACCCGTATAGTCGAATGTATAAAAAGGAAGTACCCAGGGCTTAAACTCATTTCCCGAACGATTTTTAAAATTATATTTTCACCACTAAAACCCATGAGACTTGTAGTTTTCCAAAATATTTTCATTTTTGATGAGACGCCGAATGAAAGCAATTTAATTGGCGACAAACGAAAACCCGCGATTTCCCGTAAATCCCGGGCTCGACCCGTATAGTCGAATGTATAAAAAGGAAGTACCAAGGGCTTAAACTCATTTCCCGAACGATTTTTAAAATTATATTTTCACCACTAAAACCCATGAGACTGGTAGTTTTCAAAAATGTTTTCATTTTTGATGAGACGCTGAATGAAAGCAGTTTAATCGCCCACAAACGAAAACCCGCGATTTCCCGTTAATCCCGGGCTCGGCCCGTATAGTCGAATATATAGAAAGAAAGTACCCAGGGAGTAAACTCATTTCCCGAACGATTTTTAAAATTATTTTTTCACCACTAAAACCCATGAGACGTGTAGTTTTCAAAAATATTTTCATTTTTGATGAGACGCCGAATGAAAGCAGTTTAATCGCTGACACACGAAAACCCGCGATTTCCCGTAAATCCCGGTCTCGTCCTGTATAGTCTAATGTATACAAAGAAAGTACCCAGGGAGTAAACTCATTTCCCGAACGATTTTTAAAATTATTTTTTCACCACTAAAACCCATGAGACTTGTAGTTTTCAAAAATGTTTTCATTTTTGATGAGACGCCGAATGATAGCAATTCTGAGGAAAGATAGAAATGGACATGGTGGCGGTATTTTACTCTATATAAATGAAAATATTCCCTTCAAAGTGTTGCGAAAATATACTTTACCGGATGATATCGAAGTTTTAGTTGTCGAAGTAAATCTTCGAAAACGCAAATGGCTTTTAATCGGTGCATATAAACCACCGTTACAAAAAAATTACTACTTTTTAACTCAAATCGCAAATGTATTGATTTCACATCTCAACCATCACGAAAACATCATAATTATGGGTGATTTAAACATGGAAATAAGTGACACAGATTTCGATAACTTCATTTCAACATACGACCTCCATAGACTAATCAAATCACCAACCTGCTTTAAGTCAAGTACTTCGCCTTCTTGCATTGATCACATATTAACAAATCAACCAAATTTCTTTAAAAATAGTGTAACAATCGAAACTGGCATATCAGATTGGCATTTATTTGTTGGAAGTGTGATGAGAATGAACGTGATTAAAGGCGACCCAATTGTGAAACACTACAGAAATTACAACAAAATTGACTACTTTGATTTTGAAAGAACATTATCAATGAACTTTTTGAAATTACTTGAGAACAATTACGACTTTAACCAATTCAATTTATGCATCACGTCTACGCTAAACCATTTTGCACCATTGAAAAGAAAATACTAAGATTCAATAACGCACCCTTTATCACCAAGGAGCTTCGCAAAGCTATTATGCACAGATCCAAACTTCGTCGCATATATAACAAATCACGATCAAAAGAAAATTGGTCCAACTTTACTAGACAGAGAAACTACTGTGTTTCCTTATTACGAAAAACCAGACGTTCGTATTTCAAGGGTTTACGTATGACAAGCATTACTGATAATAAAAAGTTCTGGAAGTCTGTCAAGCCATTGTTTTCAAACGTTAGTTATAACACCAACAAAATTATCTTAATCGAGAAAGAAAAGATAGTCACCGACGAACAAAAATTATGCAAAATCTTCAATGAATATTACACCAACATCACGAAAAATTTACCAATCAAACCAAACGATGATACACATACAGCAACCATTCACGATGCAATCCACTCGTATACTAATCACATCAGTATTTTGAAAATTCGTGAAAATGTGGGTTATGATGAAAAGTTCTATTTTTCGCTGGTTGAACAGCCTGATGTTCTCAAAGTCATCAAAGACATGGATGCAAAGAAATCTTCTGTTAGTGGTGATTTTCCAGTTTTTATGTTGAAAAAGTTTATTCATATCTTTGTTCCTATCCTCACTAATATTATAAATTTTGTTTACAGTCTAATATTTTTCCTGATGATTTAAAACTTGCAGAGGTTATACCTGTTTTTAAGAAGGATGACTGTAATGATAAGGAGAACTATAGACCTGTTAGCTTGCTTCCCTGTTTATCAAAGGTTTTTGAAAGAATTATTCTTAATCAAATGCACACTTTTATGCATGACAAACTCAGCCCTCATCTATCAGGCTTCAGAAAGGGTTATAATACACAATATGCTCTCATTCGAATGATTGAACAATGGAAAAGCACACTTGATAATAAGGGTGTAGTTGGAGCAGTGCTAATGGACCTTTCAAAAGCTTTTGATACTATCAACCATGATTTGCTTATTGCAAAGCTGCATGCCTATGGTTTTTCTGAATCTTCTTTATTATTTATTCACTCATACTTGAAAAATCGTTTTCAGAGAACCAGAATAAATTCTTCTTTTAGCGAATGGCTTCCTCTTCAAGTTGGAGTTCCACAAGGATCAATCTTAGGACCTCCTTTCTTCAATTATTCTATAAACGATTTATTCTGGTTCATTATTCAATCATCCCTTTGTAACTTTGCAGATGATAACACCTTATATGCTTGTGAAAATTCATTAGAAGATGTAAAACAAACACTGCTTACTAATTTGGTCATAGTTAATAATTGGTTTTATGAAAATTACTTAGCAATAAATTTGAAAAAGTATCAATATATTGTATTAGGTCATCACGATGAAAGTTTGATATTTAACCATTTGAAAATTGCGTGTAAATCGTCTGTAGTGCTTCTTGGTGTTACGATTGACTCGAGACTAAACTTTCATTCGCATGTCAAAAACATCTGTAATAAGGCTAGTAGGAAACTCAACGTGCTTCAAAGGATATCTTCCTTTTTGACACCCAAGATGAAGCGTTTTCTCTTCAATTCATTTATTTTGTCTCAGTTTTCTTACTGTCCCTTAGTATGGATGTTTTGTGGAAAAGTTGCGAATAATCGAATCAATCGTATTCATGAACGTTGTCTAAGAATCATACAGGACGATATAAATGGCAGTTACGATGAACCTTTATCTTTATGTAATGTCAAAAATATTCACATCATCAATTTACAGAATTTAATGAAAGAGGTTTACAAATTTTTAAATGGATTGTCACCTCTATATATGAACGAGATATTTTCTGTTAGGGAAAACAGGTACAACCTTCGTTGCTTTAATTTGATCAGGCGACCAACTTGTCGGACAACGTACTATGGCTTAAATACTTTATCAAATATTGCAGGGAAGCTATGGATATCTGTGCCTGACGCTACAAAGAATGCTCCTTCTCTCGAAGCCTTCCGTAGCTCAATAAAATTTTGGGAAGGTGATGTTTGCACCTGTAAAATATGCATGGATATACCATACATATTTTAACTTTACTTATTTATTTATTTATTTTTCTTATTTTTTATCGCTGTCTGCCTTGTTTTACGTTTTGTTGTCGATTTAAATTAGTTATTTAAATACTATTGTATCTATCGACGTTAAATAAAGAGAAAATCAAAAAAAAAAAATCAAAAATTTAATTGCCGGAAACCAAAAACCCGCGATTTCCCGTAAATCCCGGGCTCGTCCCGTATAGTCGAATGTATACAAAGAAAGTACCCAGGGAGTAAACTCATTTCCCGAACGATTTTTAAAAATATTTTTTCACCACTAAAACCCATGAGACTTGTAGTTTTCAAAAATATTTTCATTTTTGATGAGACGCCGAATGAAAGCAGTTTAATCGCCGGCAAACGAAAACCCGCGATTTCCCGTAAATCCCGGGCTCGGCCGTATTAGTCGAATGTATACAAAGAAAGTACCCAGGGAGTTAAACTCATTCCCCGAACGATTTTTAAAATTATTTTTTCACCACTAAAACCCATGAGACTTGTAGTTTCAAAAATATTTTCATTTTTGATGAGACGCCGAATGAAAGCAGTTTAATCGCCGGACAACCGAAAACCGCGATTTCCCGTAAATCCCGGCTCGGCCCGTATAGTCGAATGTATACAAAGAAAGTACCCAGGGAGTAAACTCATTTCCCGAACGATTTTTAAAATTATTTTTTCACCACTAAAACCCATGAGACTTGTAGTTTTCAAAATATTTTCATTTTTGATGAGACGCCGAATGAAAGCAGTTTAATCGCGGCAACCGAAAACCCGCGATTTCCCGTAAATCCCGGCTCGGCCCGTATAGTCGAATGTATACAAAGAAAGTACCCAGGGAGTAAACTCATTTCCCGAACGATTTTTAAAATTATTTTTTCACCACTAAAACCCATGAGACTTGTAGTTTTCAAAAATATTTTCATTTTTGATGAGACGCCGAATGAAAGCAGTTTAATCGCCGGCAACGAAAACCCGCGATTTCCCGTAAATCCCGGCTCGGCCCGTATAGTCGAATGTATACAAAGAAAGTACCAGGGAGTAAACTCATTTCCCGAACGATTTTTAAAATTATTTTTTCACCACTAAAACCCATGAGACTTGTAGTTTTCAAAAATATTTTCATTTTTGATGAGACGCCGAATGAAAGCAGTTTAATCGCCGGCAACGAAAACCCGCGATTTCCCGTAAATCCCGGCTCGGCCCGTATAGTCGAATGTATACAAAGAAAGTAACCCAGGGAGTAAACTCATTTCCCGAACGATTTTTAAAATTATTTTTTCACCACTAAAACCCATGAGACTTGTAGTTTTCAAAAATATTTTCATTTTTGATGAGACGCCGAATGAAAGCAGTTTAATCGCCGCAAACCGAAAACCCGCGATTTCCCGTAAATCCCGGGCTCGGCCCGTATAGTCGAATGTATACAAAGAAAGTACCCAGGGAGTAAACTCATTTCCCGAACGATTTTTAAAATTATTTTTTCACCACTAAAACCCATGAGACTTGTAGTTTTCAAAAATGTTTTCATTTTTGATGAGACGCCGAATGAAAGCAGTTTAATCGCCGGCAAACCGAAAACCCGCGATTTCCCGTAAATCCCGGGCTCGGCCCGTATAGTCGAATGTATACAAAGAAAGTACCCAGGGAGTAAACTCATTTCCCGAACGATTTTTAAAATTATTTTTTCACCACTAAAACCCATGAGACTTGTAGTTTTCAAAAATATTTTCATTTTTGATGAGACGCCGAATGAAAGCAGTTTAATCGCCGGCAACCGAAAACCCGCGATTTCCCGTAAATCCCGGGCTCGGCCCGTATAGTCGAATGTATACAAAGAAAGTACCCAGGGAGTAAACTCATTTCCCGAACGATTTTTAAAATTATTTTTTCACCACTAAAACCCATGAGACTTGTAGTTTTCAAAAATATTTTCATTTTTGATGAGACGCCGAATGAAAGCAGTTTAATCGCCGGCAACCGAAAACCCGCGATTTCCCGTAAATCCCGGGCTCGGCCGTATAGTCGAATGTATACAAAGAAAGTACCCAGGGAGTAAACTCATTTCCCGAACGATTTTTAAAATTATTTTTTCACCACTAAAACCCATGAGACTTGTAGTTTTCAAAAATATTTTCATTTTTGATGAGACGCCGAATGAAAGCAGTTTAATCGCCGGCAACCGAAAACCCGCGATTTCCCGTAAATCCCGGGCTCGGCCCGTATAGTCGAATGTATACAAAGAAAGTACCCAGGGAGTAAACTCATTTCCCGAACGATTTTTAAAATTATTTTTTCACCACTAAAACCCATGAGACTTGTAGTTTTCAAAAATATTTTCATTTTTGATGAGACGCCGAATGAAAGCAGTTTAATCGCCGGCAACCGAAAACCCGCGATTTCCCGTAAATCCCGGGCTCGGCCCGTATAGTCGAATGTATACAAAGAAAGTACCCAGGGAGTAAACTCATTTCCCGAACGATTTTTTAAAATTATTTTTTCACCACTAAAACCCATGAGACTTGTAGTTTTCAAAAATATTTTCATTTTTGATGAGACGCCGAATGAAAGCAGTTTTAATCGCCGGCAACCGAAAACCCGCGATTTCCCGTAAATCCCGGCTCGGCCCGTATAGTCGAATGTATACAAAGAAAGTACCAGGGAGTAAACTCATTTCCCGAACGATTTTTAAAATTATTTTTCACCACTAAAACCCATGAGACTTGTAGTTTTCAAAAATATTTTCATTTTTGATGAGACGCCGAATGAAAGCAGTTTAATCGCCGGAAACCGAAAACCCGCGATTTCCCGTAAATCCCGGGCTCGGCCCGTATAGTCGAATGTATACAAAGAAGTACCCAGGGAGTAAACTCATTTCCAGAACGATTTTTAAAATTATTTTTTCACCACTAAAACCCATGAGACTTGTAGTTTTCAAAAATGTTTTCATTTTTGATGAGACGCCGAATGAAAGCAGTTTAATCGCCGCAAACGAAAACCCGCGATTTCCCGTAAATCCCGGGCTCGGCCCGTATAGTCGAATGTATACAAAGAAAGTACCAGGGAGTAAACTCATTTCCCGAACGATTTTTAAAATTATTTTTTCACCACTAAAACCCATGAGACTTGTAGTTTTCAAAAATATTTTCATTTTTGATGAGACGCCGAATGAAAGCAGTTTAATTCGCCGACAAACGAAAACCCGCGATTTCCCGTAATCCCGGGCTCGCCCGTATAGTCGAATGTATACAAAGAAAGTACCCAGGGAGTAAACTCATTTCCCGAACGATTTTTAAAATTATTTTTTCACCACTAAAACCCATGAGACTTGTAGTTTTCAAAAATATTTTCATTTTTGATGAGACGCCGAATGAAAGCAGTTTAATCGCCGGCAAACGAAAACCCGCGATTTCCCGTAAATCCCGGGCTCGGCCCGTATAGTGGAATGTATACAAAGAAAGTACCCAGGGAGTAAACTCATTTCCCGAACGATTTTTAAAATTATTTTTCACCACTAAAACCCATGAGACTTGTAGTTTTCAAAAATATTTTCATTTTTGATGAGACGCCGAATGAAAGCAGTTTAATCGCCGACAAACCGAAAACCCGCGATTTCCCGTAAATCCCGGCTCGGCCCGTATAGTCGAATGTATACAAAGAAAGTAACCCAGGGAGTAAACTCATTTCCCGAACGATTTTTAAAATTATTTTTTCACCACTAAAACCCATGAGACTTGTAGTTTTCAAAAATATTTTCATTTTTGATGAGACGCCGAATGAAAGCAGTTTAATCGCCGGCAAACCGAAAACCCGCGATTTCCCGTAAATCCCGGCTCGGCCCGTATAGTCTAATGTATACAAAGAAAGTACCCAGGGAGTAAACTCATTTCCCGAACGATTTTTAAAATTATTTTTTCACCACTAAAACCCATGAGACTTGTAGTTTTCAAAAATATTTTCATTTTTGATGAGACGCCGAATGAAAGCAGTTTAATCGCCGGACAACGAAAACCCGCGATTTCCCGTAAATCCCGGGCTCGGCCCGTATAGTCGAATGTATACAAAGAAAGTACCCAGGGAGTAAACTCATTTCCCGAACGATTTTTAAAATTATTTTTTCACCACTAAAACCCATGAGACTTGTAGTTTTCAAAAATATTTTCATTTTTGATGAGACGCCGAATGAAAGCAGTTTAATCGCCGACAAACGAAAACCCGCGATTTCCCGTAAATCCCGGGCTCGGCCCGTATAGTCGAATGTATACAAAGAAAGTACCCAGGGAGTAAACTCATTTCCCGAACGATTTTTAAAATTATTTTTTCACCACTAAAACCCATGAGACTTGTAGTTTTCAAAAATATTTTCATTTTTGATGAGACGCCGAATGAAAGCAGTTTAATCGCCGGCAACCGAAAACCCGCGATTTCCCGTAAATCCCGGGCTCGGCCCGTATAGTCGAATGTATACAAAGAAAGTACCCAGGGAGTAAACTCATTTCCCGAACGATTTTTAAAATTATTTTTCACCACTAAAACCCATGAGACTTGTAGTTTTCAAAAATATTTTCATTTTTGATGAGACGCCGAATGAAAGCAGTTTAATCGCCGGCAAACGAAAACCCGCGATTTCCCGTAAATCCCGGCTCGCCCGTATAGTCGAATGTATACAAAGAAAGTACCAGGGAGTAAACTCATTTCCCGAACGATTTTTAAAATTATTTTTTCACCACTAAAACCCATGAGACTTGTAGTTTTCAAAAATATTTTCATTTTTGATGAGACGCCGAATGAAAGCAGTTTAATCGCCGGCAAACCGAAAACCCGCGATTTCCCGTAAATCCCGGGCTCGGCCCGTATAGTCGAATGTATACAAAGAAAGTACCCAGGGAGTAAACTCATTTCCCGAACGATTTTTAAAATTATTTTTTCACCACTAAAACCCATGAGACTTGTAGTTTTCAAAATATTTTCATTTTTGATGAGACGCCGAATGAAAGCAGTTTAATCGCCGACAAACGAAAACCCGCGATTTCCCGTAAATCCCGGGCTCGGCCCGTATAGTCGAATGTATACAAAGAAAGTACCCAGGGAGTAAACTCATTTCCCGAACGATTTTTAAAATTATTTTTCACCACTAAAACCCATGAGACTTGTAGTTTTCAAAAATGTTTTCATTTTTGATGAGACGCCGAATGAAAGCAGTTTAATCGCCGACAAACGAAAACCCGCGATTTCCCGTAAATCCCGGGCTCGGCCCGTATAGTCGAATGTATACAAAGAAAGTACCCAGGGAGTAAACTCATTTCCCGAACGATTTTTAAAATTATTTTTTCACCACTAAAACCCATGAGACTTGTAGTTTTCAAAATATTTTCATTTTTGATGAGACGCCGAATGAAAGCAGTTTAATCGCCGGCAACCGAAAACCCGCGATTTCCCGTAAATCCCGGCTCGCCCGTATAGTCGAATGTATACAAAGAAAGTACCAGGGAGTAAACTCATTTCCCGAACGATTTTTAAAATTATTTTTCACCACTAAAACCCATGAGACTTGTAGTTTTCAAAAATATTTTCATTTTTGATGAGACGCCGAATGAAAGCAGTTTAATCGCCGGCACACGAAAACCCGCGATTTCCCGTAAATCCCGGGCTCGGCCCGTATAGTCGAATGTATACAAAGAAAGTACCCAGGGAGTAAACTCATTTCCCGAACGATTTTTAAAATTATTTTTTCACCACTAAAACCCATGAGACTTGTAGTTTTCAAAAATATTTTCATTTTTGATGAGACGCCGAATGAAAGCAGTTTAATCGCCGGCAAACGAAAACCCGCGATTTCCCGTAAATCCCGGGCTCGGCCCGTATAGTCGAATGTATACAAAGAAAGTACCCAGGGAGTAAACTCATTTCCCGAACGATTTTTAAAATTATTTTTTCACCACTAAAACCCATGAGACTTGTAGTTTTCAAAAATATTTTCATTTTTGATGAGACGCCGAATGAAAGCAGTTTAATCGCCGACAAACGAAAACCCGCGATTTCCCGTAAATCCGGCTCGGCCGTATAGTCGAATGTATACAAAGAAAGTACCCAGGGAGTAAACTCATTTCCCGAACGATTTTTAAAATTATTTTTTCACCACTAAAACCCATGAGACTTGTAGTTTTCAAAAATATTTTCATTTTTGATGAGACGCCGAATGAAAGCAGTTTAATCGCCGGCAAACGAAAACCCGCGATTTCCCGTAAATCCCGGGCTCGGCCCGTATAGTCGAATGTATACAAAGAAAGTACCCAGGGAGTAAACTCATTTCCCGAACGATTTTTAAAATTATTTTTCACCACTAAAACCCATGAGACTTGTAGTTTTCAAAAATATTTTCATTTTTGATGAGACGCCGAATGAAAGCAGTTTAATCGCCGCAAACGAAAACCCGCGATTTCCCGTAAATCCCGGGCTCGGCCCGTATAGTCGAATGTATACAAAGAAAGTACCAGGGAGTAAACTCATTTCCCGAACGATTTTTAAAATTATTTTTCACCACTAAAACCCATGAGACTTGTAGTTTTCAAAAATATTTTCATTTTTGATGAGACGCCGAATGAAAGCAGTTTAATCGCCGACAAACGAAAACCCGCGATTTCCCGTAAATCCCGGCTCGGCCGTATAGTCGAATGTATACAAAGAAAGTACCCAGGGAGTAAACTCATTTCCCGAACGATTTTTAAAATTATTTTTCACCACTAAAACCCATGAGACTTGTAGTTTTCAAAAATATTTTCATTTTTGATGAGACGCCGAATGAAAGCAGTTTAATCGCCGACAAACGAAAACCCGCGATTTCCCGTAAATCCCGGGCTCGGCCCGTATAGTCGAATGTATACAAAGAAAGTACCCAGGGAGTAAACTCATTTCCCGAACGATTTTTAAAATTATTTTTTCACCACTAAAACCCATGAGACTTGTAGTTTTCAAAAATATTTTCATTTTTGATGAGACGCCGAATGAAAGCAGTTTAATCGCCGACAACGGAAAACCCGCGATTTCCCGTAAATCCGGCTCGGCCCGTATAGTCGAATGTATACAAGAAAGTAACCAGGGAGTAAACTCATTTCCCGAACGATTTTTAAAATTATTTTTTCACCACTAAAACCCATGAGACTTGTAGTTTTCAAAAATATTTTCATTTTTGATGAGACGCCGAATGAAAGCAGTTTAATCGCCGACAAACGAAAACCCGCGATTTCCCGTAAATCCCGGGCTCGCCCGTATAGTCGAATGTATACAAAGAAAGTACCAGGGAGTAAACTCATTTCCCGAACGATTTTTAAAATTATTTTTTCACCACTAAAACCCATGAGACTTGTAGTTTTCAAAAATATTTTCATTTTTGATGAGACGCCGAATGAAAGCAGTTTAATCGCCGGCAAACGAAAACCCGCGATTTCCCGTAAATCCCGGGCTCGGCCCGTATAGTCGAATGTATACAAAGAAAGTACCCAGGGAGTAAACTCATTTCCCGAACGATTTTTAAAATTATTTTTTCACCACTAAAACCCATGAGACTTGTAGTTTTCAAAAATATTTTCATTTTTGATGAGACGCCGAATGAAAGCAGTTTAATCGCCGGCAACCGAAAACCCGCGATTTCCCGTAAATCCCGGCTCGGCCCGTATAGTCGAATGTATACAAAGAAAGTACCCAGGGAGTAAACTCATTTCCCGAACGATTTTTAAAATTATTTTTCACCACTAAAACCCATGAGACTTGTAGTTTTCAAAAATATTTTCATTTTTGATGAGACGCCGAATGAAAGCAGTTTAATCGCCGGCAAACGAAAACCCGCGATTTCCCGTAAATCCCGGCTCGGCCGTATAGTCGAATGTATACAAAGAAAGTACCCAGGGAGTAAACTCATTTCCCGAACGATTTTTAAAATTATTTTTTCACCACTAAAACCCATGAGACTTGTAGTTTTCAAAAATGTTTTCATTTTTGATGAGACGCCGAATGAAAGCAGTTTAATCGCCGACAACCGAAAACCCGCGATTTCCCGTAAATCCCGGGCTCGCCCGTTTAGTGGAATGTATACAAAGAAAGTACCCAGGGAGTAAACTCATTTCCCGAACGATTTTTAAAATTATTTTTTCACCACTAAAACCCATGAGACTTGTAGTTTTCAAAAATATTTTCATTTTTGATGAGACGCCGAATGAAAGCAGTTTAATCGCCGGCAAACGAAAACCCGCGATTTCCCGTAAATCCCGGCTCGGCCCGTATAGTGGAATGTATACAAAGAAAGTACCCAGGGAGTAAACTCATTTCCCGAACGATTTTTAAAATTATTTTTTCACCACTAAAACCCATGAGACTTGTAGTTTCAAAAATATTTTCATTTTTGATGAGACGCCGAATGAAAGCAGTTTAATCGCCGGCAACCGAAAACCCGCGATTTCCCGTAAATCCCGGCTCGCCCGTATAGTCGAATGTATACAAAGAAAGTAACCAGGGAGTAAACTCATTTCCCGAACGATTTTTAAAATTATTTTTTCACCACTAAAACCCATGAGACTTGTAGTTTTCAAAAATATTTTCATTTTTGATGAGACGCCGAATGAAAGCAGTTTAATCGCCGGCAACCGAAAACCCGCGATTTCCCGTAAATCCCGGTCGGCCCGTATAGTCGAATGTATACAAAGAAAGTACCCAGGGAGTAAACTCATTTCCCGAACGATTTTTAAAATTATTTTTTCACCACTAAAACCCATGAGACTTGTAGTTTTCAAAAATATTTTCATTTTTGATGAGACGCCGAATGAAAGCAGTTTAATCGCCGGAAACGAAAACCCGCGATTTCCCGTAAATCCCGGGCTCGGCCCGTATAGTCGAATGTATACAAAGAAAGTACCCAGGGAGTAAACTCATTTCCCGAACGATTTTTAAAATTATTTTTCACCACTAAAACCCATGAGACTTGTAGTTTTCAAAAATATTTTCATTTTTGATGAGACGCCGAATGAAAGCAGTTTAATCGCCGGAAACGAAAACCCGCGATTTCCCGTAAATCCCGGGCTCGGCCCGTATAGTCGAATGTATACAAAGAAAGTACCCAGGGAGTAAACTCATTTCCCGAACGATTTTTAAAATTATTTTTTCACCACTAAAACCCATGAGACTTGTAGTTTTCAAAAATATTTTCATTTTTGATGAGACGCCGAATGAAAGCAGTTTAATCGCCGACAAACGAAAACCCGCGATTTCCCGTAAATCCCGGCTCGGCCCGTATAGTCGAATGTATACAAAGAAAGTACCCAGGGAGTAAACTCATTTCCCGAACGATTTTTAAAATTATTTTTTCACCACTAAAACCCATGAGACTTGTAGTTTTCAAAAATATTTTCATTTTTGATGAGACGCCGAATGAAAGCAGTTTAATCGCCGGACAAACGAAAAACCCGCGATTTCCCGTAAATCCCGGGCTCGGCCCGTATAGTCGAATGTATACAAAGAAAGTACCCAGGGAGTAAACTCATTTCCCGAACGATTTTTAAAATTATTTTTTCACCACTAAAACCCATGAGACTTGTAGTTTTCAAAATATTTTCATTTTTGATGAGACGCCGAATGAAAGCAGTTTAATCGCCGGCAACCGAAAACCCGCGATTTCCCGTAAATCCCGGCTCGGCCCGTATAGTCGAATGTATACAAAGAAAGTACCCAGGGAGTAAACTCATTTCCCGAACGATTTTTAAAATTATTTTTTCACCACTAAAACCCATGAGACTTGTAGTTTTCAAAAATATTTTCATTTTTGATGAGACGCCGAATGAAAGCAGTTTAATCGCCGACAACCGAAAACCCGCGATTTCCCGTAAATCCCGGGCTCGGCCCGTATAGTCGAATGTATACAAAGAAAGTACCCAGGGAGTAAACTCATTTCCCGAACGATTTTTAAAATTATTTTTTCACCACTAAAACCCATGAGACTTGTAGTTTTCAAAAATATTTTCATTTTTGATGAGACGCCGAATGAAAGCAGTTTAATCGCGGACAACCGAAAACCCGCGATTTCCCGTAAATCCCGGGCTCGGCCCGTATAGTCGAATGTATACAAAGAAAGTACCCAGGGAGTAAAACTCATTTCCCGAACGATTTTTAAAATTATTTTTTCACCACTAAAACCCATGAGACTTGTAGTTTTCAAAAATGTTTTCATTTTTGATGAGACGCCGAATGAAAGCAGTTTAACGCCGGTAAACCGAAAACCCGCGATTTCCCGTAAATCCCGGGCTCGGCCCGTATAGTCGAATGTATACAAAGAAAGTACCCAGGGAGTAAACTCATTTCCCGAACGATTTTTAAAATTATTTTTTCACCACTAAAACCCATGAGACTTGTAGTTTTCAAAAATATTTTTCATTTTTGATGAGACGCCGAATGAAAGCAGTTTAATCGCCGACAACGAAAACCCGCGATTTCCCGTAAATCCCGGGCTCGGCCCGTATAGTCGAATGTATACAAAGAAAGTACCCAGGGAGTAAACTCATTTCCCGAACGATTTTTAAAATTATTTTTTCACCACTAAAACCCATGAGACTTGTAGTTTTCAAAAATATTTTCATTTTTGATGAGACGCCGAATGAAAGCAGTTTAATCGCCGGCAAACGAAAACCCGCGATTTCCCGTAAATCCCGGGCTCGGCCCGTATAGTCGAATGTATACAAAGAAAGTACCCAGGGAGTAAACTCATTTCCCGAACGATTTTTAAAATTATTTTTTCACCACTAAAACCCATGAGACTTGTAGTTTTCAAAAATATTTTCATTTTTGATGAGACGCCGAATGAAAGCAGTTTAATCGCCGGCAAACCGAAAACCCGCGATTTCCCGTAAATCCCGGGCTCGGCCCGTATAGTCGAATGTATACAAAGAAAGTACCCAGGGAGTAAACTCATTTCCCGAACGATTTTTAAAATTATTTTTTCACCACTAAAACCCATGAGACTTGTAGTTTTCAAAAATATTTTTCATTTTTGATGAGACGCCGAATGAAAGCAGTTTAATCGTCGGCAACCGAAAACCCGCGATTTCCCGTAAATCCCGGCTCGGCCCGTATAGTCGAATGTATACAAAGAAAGTACCCAGGGAGTAAACTCATTTCCCGAACGATTTTTAAAATTATTTTTTCACCACTAAAACCCATGAGACTTGTAGTTTTCAAAAATATTTTCATTTTTGATGAGACGCCGAATGAAAGCAGTTTAATCGCCGGAAACCGAAAACCCGCGATTTCCCGTAAATCCCGGGCTCGGCCCGTATAGTCGAATGTATACAAAGAAAGTACCCAGGGAGTAAACTCATTTTCCCGAACGATTTTTAAAATTATTTTTTCACCACTAAAACCCATGAGACTTGTAGTTTTCAAAATATTTTTCATTTTTGATGAGACGCCGAATGAAAGCAGTTTAATCGCCGGCAACCGAAAACCCGCGATTTCCCGTAAATCCGGGCTCGGCCCGTATAGTCGAATGTATACAAAGAAAGTACCCAGGGAGTAAACTCATTTTCCCGAACGATTTTTAAAATTATTTTTTCACCACTAAAACCCATGAGACTTGTAGTTTTCAAAAATATTTTCATTTTTGATGAGACGCCGAATGAAAGCAGTTTAATCGCCGGCAAACCGAAAACCCGCGATTTCCCGTAAATCCCGGGCTCGCCCGTATAGTCGAATGTATACAAAGAAAGTACCCAGGGAGTAAACTCATTTCCCGAACGATTTTTAAAATTATTTTTCACCACTAAAACCCATGAGACTTGTAGTTTTCAAAAATGTTTTCATTTTTGATGAGACGCGAATGAAAGCAGTTTAATCGCCGGCAAACGAAAACCCGCGATTTCCCGTAAATCCCGGGCTCGGCCCGTATAGTCGAATGTATACAAAGAAAGTACCAGGGAGTAAACTCATTTCCCGAACGATTTTTAAAATTATTTTTCACCACTAAAACCCATGAGACTTGTAGTTTTCAAAAATATTTTCATTTTTGATGAGACGCCGAATGAAAGCAGTTTAATCGCCGACAAACGAAAACCCGCGATTTCCCGTAAATCCCGGGCTCGGCCCGTGTAGTTGAATGTATACAAAGAAAGTACCCAGGGAGTAAACTCATTTCTCGAACGATTTTTAAAATTATTTTTTCACCACTAAAACCCATGAGACTTGTAGTTTTCAAAAATATTTTCATTTTTGATGAGACGCCGAATGAAAGCAGTTTTAATCGCCGCAAACCGAAAACCCGCGATTTCCCGTAAATCCCGGGCTCGGCCCGTATAGTCGAATGTATACAAAGAAAGTACCCAGGGAGTAAACTCATTTCCCGAACGATTTTTAAAATTATTTTTTCACCACTAAAACCCATGAGACTTGTAGTTTCAAAAATATTTTCATTTTTGATGAGACGCCGAATGAAAGCAGTTTAATCGCCGGAAAACGAAAACCCGCGATTTCCCGTAAATCCCGGGCTCGGCCCGTATAGTCGAATGTATACAAAGAAAGTACCCAGGGGGTAAACTCATTTCCCGAACGATTTTTAAAATTATTTTTTCACCACTAAAACCCATGAGACTTGTAGTTTTCAAAAATATTTTCATTTTTGATGAGACGCCGAATGAAAGCAGTTTAATCGCCGACAAACGAAAACCCGCGATATCCCGTAAATCCCGGGCTCGGCCCGTATAGTCGAATGTATACAAAGAAATACCCAGGGAGTAAACTCATTTCCCGAACGATTTTTAAATTATTTTTTCACCACTAAAACCCATGAGACTTGTAGTTTTCAAAATATTTTCATTTTTGATGAGACGCCGAATGAAAGCAGTTTAATCGCCGACAAACGAAAACCCGCGATTTCCCGTAAATCCCGGGGCTCGGCCCGTATAGTCGAATGTATACAAAGAAAGTACCCAGGGGAGTAAAACTCATTTCCCGAACGATTTTTAAATTATTTTTTCACCACTAAAACCCATGAGACTTGTAGTTTTCAAAAATGTTTTCATTTTTGATGAGACGCCGAATGAAAGCAGTTTAATCGCCGGACAAACGAAAAACCGCGATTTCCCGTAAATCCCGGGCTCGGCCCGTATAGTCGAATGTATACAAAGAAAGTACCCAGGGAGTAAACTCATTTCCGAACGATTTTTTAAAATTATTTTTCACCACTAAAACCCATGAGACTTGTAGTTTTCAAAAATATTTTCATTTTTGATGAGACGCCGAATGAAAGCAGTTTAATCGCCGACAAACGAAAACCGCCGATTTCCCGTAAATCCCGGGCTCGGGCCCGTATAGTCGAATGTATACAAAGAAAGTTACCCAGGGAGTAAACTCATTTCCCGAACGATTTTTAAAATTATTTTTTTCACCACTAAAACCCATGAGACTTGTAGTTTTCAAAAATGTTTTCATTTTTGATGAGACGCCGAATGAAAGCAGTTTAATCGCCGACAAACGAAAACCCGCGATTTCCCGTAAATCCCGGGCTCGGCCCGTATAGTCGAATGTATACAAGAAAATTACCCAGGGAGTAAACTCATTTCCCGAACGATTTTTAAAATTATTTTTTCACCACTAAAAACCCATGAGACTTTGTAGTTTTCAAAATATTTTCATTTTGATGAGACGCCGAATGAAAGCAGTTTAATCGCCGACAAAACGAAAACCACGCGATTTCCCGTAAATCCCGGGCTCGGCCCGTATAGTCGGAATGTATACAAGAAATTACCCAGGGAGTAACTCATTTCCCGAACGATTTTTAAAATTATTTTTCACCACTAAAACCCATGAGACTTGTAGTTTTCAAAAATGTTTTCATTTTGATGAGACGCCGAATGAAAGCAGTTTAATTGCCCGGAAAAACGAAAACCCGCGATTTCCCGTAAATCCCGGGCTCGGCCCGTATAGTCGAATGTATACAAAGAAAGTACCAGGGGAGTAAACTCATTCCCGAACGATTTTTTAAAATTATTTTTTCACCACTAAACCCATGAGACTTGTAGTTTTCAAAAAATATTTTCATTTTGATGAGACGCCGAATGAAAGCAGTTTAATCGCCGACAAACGAAACCCGCGATTTCCCGTAAATCCCGGGCTCGGCCCGTATAGTCGAATGTATACAAAGAAATTACCCAGGGAGTAAACTCAGTTTCCCGAACGATTTTTAAAATTATTTTTTCACCACTAAAAACCCATGAGACTTGTAGTTTTCAAAAATGTTTTCATTTTTGATGAGACGCCGAATGAAAGCAGTTTAATCGCCGGAAAACGAAAACCCGCGATTTCCCGTAAATCCCGGGCTCGGGCCCGTATAGTCGAATGTATACAAAGAAAGTACCCAGGGAGTAAACTCATTTCCCGAACGATTTTTAAAATTATTTTTCACCACTAAAACCCATGAGACTTGTAGTTTTCAAAAATATTTTCATTTTTGATGAGACGCCGAATGAAAGCAGTTTAATCGCCGAAACGAAAACCCGCGATTTCCCGTAAATCCCGGGCTCGGCCCGTATAGTCGAATGTATACAAAGAAAGTACCCAGGGAGTAAACTCATTTCCCGAACGATTTTTAAAATTATTTTTTCACCACTAAAACCCATGAGACTTGTAGTTTTCAAAAATTTTTCATTTTTGATGAGACGCCGAATGAAAGCAGTTTAATCGCCGAAACGAAAACCCGCGATTTCCCGTAAATCCCGGGCTCGGCCCGTATAGTCGAATGTATACAAAGAAAGTACCCAGGGAGTAAACTCATTTCCCGAACGATTTTTAAAATTATTTTTTCACCACTAAAACCCATGAGACTTGTAGTTTTCAAAAATTTTTCATTTTTGATGAGACGCCGAATGAAAGCAGTTTAATCGCCGACAACGAAAACCCGCGATTTCCCGTAAATCCCGGGCTCGGCCCGTATAGTCGAATGTACAAAGAAAGTACCCAGGGAGTAAACTCATTTCCCGAACGATTTTTAAAATTATTTTTTCACCACTAAAACCCATGAGACTTGTAGTTTTCAAAAATGTTTTCATTTTTGATGAGACGCCGAATGAAAGCAGTTTAATCGCCAGCAAACGAAAACCCGCGATTTCCCGTAAATCCCGGGCTCGGCCCGTATAGTCGAATGTATACAAAGAAAGTACCCAGGGAGTAAACTCATTTCCCGAACGATTTTTAAAATTATTTTTTCACCACTAAAACCCATGAGACTTGTAGTTTTCAAAAATTTTTCATTTTTGATGAGACGCCGAATGAAAGCAGTTTAATCGCCGACAAACGAAAACCCGCGATTTCCCGTAAATCCCGGGCTCGGCCCGTATAGTCGAATGTATACAAAGAAAGTACCCAGGGAGTAAACTCATTTCCCGAACGATTTTTAAAATTATTTTTTCACCACTAAAACCCATGAGACTTGTAGTTTTCAAAAATATTTTCATTTTTGATGAGACGCCGAATGAAAGCAGTTTAATCGCCGACAAACGAAAACCCGCGATTTCCCGTAAATCCCGGGCTCGGCCCGTATAGTCGAATGTATACAAAGAAAGTACCCAGGGAGTAAACTCATTTCCCGAACGATTTTTAAAATTATTTTTTCACCACTAAAACCCATGAGACTTGTAGTTTTCAAAAATGTTTTCATTTTTGATGAGACCCGAATGAAAGCAGTTTATAATCGCCGGCAACCGAAAACCGCGATTCCCGTAAATCCCGGGCTCGTCCGTATAGTCGAATGTATACAAAGAAAGTACCCAGGGAGTAAACTCATTTCCCGAAACGATTTTAAAATTTATTTTTTCACCACTAAAAACCCATGAGACTTGTAGTTTTCAAAAATATTTTCATTTTGATGAGACGTCGAATGAAAGCAGTTTAATCGCCGGAAAACGAAAACCCGCGATTTCCCGTAAATCCCGGGCTCGGCCCGTATAGTCGAATGTATACAAAGAAAGTACCCAGGGAGTAAACTCATTTCCCGAACGATTTTTAAAATTATTTTTTCACCACTAAAATCCATGAGACTTGTAGTTTTCAAAAATATTTTCATTTTTTGATGAGACGCCGAATGAAAGCAGTTTAATGGCTCCGGAAACCGAAAACCCGCGATTTCCCGTAAATCCCGGGCTCGGCCCGTATAGTGGAATGTATACAAAGAAAGTACCAGGGAGTAAACTCATTTCCCGAACGATTTTAAAATTATTTTTTCACCACTAAAACCATGAGACTTGTAGTTTTCAAAAATATTTTCATTTTGATGAGACGCCGAATGAAAGCAGTTTAATCGGCCGGACAAACCGAAAACCCGCGATTTCCCGTAAATCCCGGCTCGGCCCGTATAGTGGAATGTATACAAAGAAAGTACCCAGGGAGTAAACTCATTTCCCGAACGATTTTTAAAATTATTTTTTCACCACTAAAACCCATGAGACTTGTTAGTTTTCAAAAATGTTTTCATTTTTGATGAGACGCCGAATGAAAGCAGTTTAATCGCCGGCCAACCGAAAACCCGCGATTTCCCGTAAATCCCGGGCTCGGCCCGTATAGTCGAATGTATACAAAGAAAGTACCCAGGGAGTAAACTCATTTCCCGAACGATTTTTAAAATTATTTTTTCACCACTAAAACCCATGAGACTTGTAGTTTTCAAAAATTTTCATTTTTGATGAGACGCCGAATGAAAGCAGTTTAATCGCCGACAAACGAAAACCCGCGATTTCCCGTAAATCCCGGGCTCGGCCCGTATAGTCGAATGTATACAAAGAAAGTACCCAGGGAGTAAACTCATTTCCCGAACGATTTTTAAAATTATTTTTTCACCACTAAAACCCATGAGACTTGTAGTTTTCAAAAATTTTTCATTTTTGATGAGACGCCGAATGAAAGCAGTTTAATCGCCGACAAACGAAAACCCGCGATTTCCCGTAAATCCCGGGCTCGGCCCGTATAGTCGAATGTATACAAAGAAAGTACCCAGGGAGTAAACTCATTTCCCGAACGATTTTTAAAATTATTTTTTCACCACTAAAACCCATGAGACTTGTAGTTTTCAAAAATATTTTCATTTTTGATGAGACGCCGAATGAAAGCAGTTTAATCGCCGACAAACGAAAACCCGCGATTTCCCGTAAATCCGGGCTCGGCCCGTATAGTCGAATGTATACAAAGAAAGTACCCAGGGAGTAAACTCATTTCCCGAACGATTTTTAAAATTATTTTTTCACCACTAAAACCCATGAGACTTGTAGTTTTCAAAAATGTTTTCATTTTTGATGAGACGCCGAATGAAAGCAGTTTAATCGCCGAAATCCAAAACCCGCGATTTCCCGTAAATCCCGGGCTCGGCCCGTATAGTCGAATGTATACAAAGAAAGTACCCAGGGAGTAAACTCATTTCCCGAACGATTTTTAAAATTATTTTTTCACCACTAAAACCCATGAGACTTGTAGTTTTCAAAAATATTTTCATTTTTGATGAGACGCCGAATGAAAGCAGTTTAATCGCCGACAAACGAAAACCCGCGATTTCCCGTAAATCCCGGGCTCGGCCCGTATAGTCGAATGTATACAAAGAAAGTACCCAGGGAGTAAACTCATTTCCCGAACGATTTTTAAAATTATTTTTTCACCACTAAAACCCATGAGACTTGTAGTTTTCAAAAAATTTTCATTTTTGATGAGACGCCGAATGAAAGCAGTTTAATCGCCGGACAAACGAAAACCCGCGATTTCCCGTAAATCCCGGGCTCGGCCCGTATAGTCGAATGTATACAAAGAAAGTACCCAGGGAGTAAACTCATTTGCCGAATGATTTTTAAAATTATATTTTCACCACTAAAACCCATGAGACTTTTAGTTTTCAAAAATTTTTCATTTTTGATGAGACGCCGAATGAAAGCAGTTTAATCGCCGACAAACGAAAACCCGCGATTTCCCGTAAATCCCGGGCTCGGCCCGTATAGTCGAATGTATACAAAGAAAGTACCCAGGGAGTAAACTCATTTCCCGAACGATTTTTAAAATTATTTTTTCACCACTAAAACCCATGAGACTTGTAGTTTTCAAAAATGTTTTCATTTTTGATGAGACGCCGAATGAAAGCAGTTTAATCGCCGACAAACGAAAACCCGCGATTTCCCGTAAATCCCGGGCTCGGCCCGTATAGTCGAATGTATACAAAGAAAGTACCCAGGGAGTAAACTCATTTCCCGAACGATTTTTAAAATTATTTTTTCACCACTAAAACCCATGAGACTTGTAGTTTTCAAAAATTTTCATTTTTGATGAGACGCCGAATGAAAGCAGTTTAATCGCCGAAACGAAAACCCGCGATTTCCCGTAAATCCCGGGCTCGGCCCGTATAGTCGAATGTATACAAAGAAAGTACCCAGGGAGTAAACTCATTTCCCGAACGATTTTTAAAATTATTTTTTCACCACTAAAACCCATGAGACTTGTAGTTTTCAAAAATATTTTCATTTTTGATGAGACGCCGAATGAAAGCAGTTTAATCGCCGACAAACGAAAACCCGCGATTTCCCGTAAATCCCGGGCTCGGCCCGTATAGTCGAATGTATACAAAGAAAGTACCCAGGGAGTAAACTCATTTCCCGAACGATTTTTAAAATTATTTTTTCACCACTAAAACCCATGAGACTTGTAGTTTTCAAAAAATTTTTCATTTTTGATGAGACGCCGAATGAAAGCAGTTTAATCGCCGACAAACGAAAACCCGCGATTTCCCGTAAATCCCGGGCTCGGCCCGTATAGTCGAATGTATACAAAGAAAGTACCCAGGGAGTAAACTCATTTCCCGAACGATTTTTAAAATTATTTTTTCACCACTAAAACCCATGAGACTTGTAGTTTTCAAAAATATTTTCATTTTTGATGAGACGCCGAATGAAAGCAGTTTAATCGCCGACAAACGAAAACCCGCGATTTCCCGTAAATCCCGGGCTCGGCCCGTATAGTCGAATGTATACAAAGAAAGTACCCAGGGAGTAAACTCATTTCCCGAACGATTTTTAAAATTATTTTTTCACCACTAAAACCCATGAGACTTGTAGTTTTCAAAAATATTTTCATTTTTGATGAGACGCCGAATGAAAGCAGTTTAATCGCCGACAAACGAAAACCCGCGATTTCCCGTAAATCCCGGGCTCGGCCCGTATAGTCGAATGTATACAAAGAAAGTACCCAGGGAGTAAACTCATTTCCCGAACGATTTTTAAATTTATTTTTTCACCACTAAAACCCATGAGACTTGTAGTTTTCAAAAATGTTTTCATTTTTGATGAGACGCCGAATGAAAGCAGTTTAATCCGGAAACGAAAACCCGCGATTTCCCGTAAATCCCGGGCTCGGCCCGTATAGTCGAATGTATACAAAGAAAGTACCCAGGGAGTAAACTCATTTCCCGAACGATTTTTAAAATTATTTTTTCACCACTAAAACCCATGAGACTTGTAGTTTTCAAAAATATTTTCATTTTTGATGAGACGCCGAATGAAAGCAGTTTAATCGCCGACAAACGAAAACCCGCGATTTCCCGTAAATCCCGGGCTCGGCCCGTATAGTCTAATGTATACA
>JASGCC010001282.1:0-39646 GCA_030067915.1 Hydractinia echinata | reverse complement strand
CCTATCGACTTCCCTTGAGCTGTTACAGCTAATAAAGAGCCTACACGTAAATCACGTGGTTCCACGTGCCCAGACAGGTGCCATCGGTCTAGTCCTTTCAGTCTCAATGGAACTACGATGTATAAGTCGTTTTCCTGAGCGCCAGGCCCTTAGAACGCTTCTAACTACGTGACAGGCTTCTAAGCCTGTAATATGGCCTTTTACAGCCTAATAAGAGTCTACACGTAAATCACGTGGTTCCACGTGCCCAGACAGGTGGCCATCGGTCTAGTCCTTTCAGTCTCAATGGACTACGATGTATTAAGTCGTTTTCCTGAGCGCCAGGCCCTTAGAACGCTTCTAACTACGTGCACAGGCCTTCTAAGCCTGTAATATGGCCTTTTACAGCCTAATAAGGAGTCTACACGTAAATCACGTGGTTCCACGTGCCCAGACAGGTGGCCATCGGTCTAGTCCTTTCAGTCTCAATGGACTACGATGTATTAAGTCGTTTTCCTGAGCGCCAGGCCCTTAGAACGCTTCTAACTACGTGCACAGGCCTTCTAAGCCTGTAATATGGCCTTTTACAGCCTAATAAAGGAGCCTACACGTAAATCACGTGGTTCCACGTGCCCAGACAGGTGGCCATCGGTCTAGTCCTTTCAGTCTCAATGGACTACGATGTATTAAGTCGTTTTCCTGAGCACCAGGCCCTTAGAACGCTTCTAACTACGTGCACAGGCCTTCTAAGCCTGTAATATGGCCTTTTACAGCCTAATAAAGAGCCTACACGTAAATCACGTGGTTCCACGTGCCCAGACAGGTGGCCATCGGTCTAGTCCTTTCAGTCTCAATGGACTACGATGTATTAAGTCGTTTTCCTGAGCACCAGGCCCTTAGAACGCTTCTAACTACGTGCACAGGCCTTCTAAGCCTGTAATATGGCCTTTTACAGCCTAATAAAGAGCCTACACGTAAATCACGTGGTTCCACGTGCCCAGACAGGTGGCCATCGGTCTAGTCCTTTCAGTCTCAATGGACTACGATGTATTAAGTCGTTTTCCTGAGCACCAGGCCCTTAGAACGCTTCTAACTACGTGCACAGGCCTTCTAAGCCTGTAATATGGCCTTTTACAGCCTAATAAAGAGCCTACACGTAAATCACGTGGTTCCACGTGCCCAGACAGGTGGCCATCGGTCTAGTCCTTTCAGTCTCAATGGACTACGATGTATTAAGTCGTTTTCCTGAGCACCAGGCCCTTAGAACGCTTCTAACTACGTGCACAGGCCTTCTAAGCCTGTAATATGGCCTTTTACAGCCTAATAAAGAGCCTACACGTAAATCACGTGGTTCCACGTGCCCAGACAGGTGGCCATCGGTCTAGTCCTTTCAGTCTCAATGGACTACGATGTATTAAGTCGTTTTCCTGAGCACCAGGCCCTTAGAACGCTTCTAACTACGTGCACAGGCCTTCTAAGCCTGTAATATGGCCTTTTACAGCCTAATAAAGAGCCTACACGTAAATCACGTGGTTCCACGTGCCCAGACAGGTGGCCATCGGTCTAGTCCTTTCAGTCTCAATGGACTACGATGTATTAAGTCGTTTTCCTGAGCGCCAGGCCCTTAGAACGCTTCTAACTACGTGCACAGGCCTTCTAAGCCTGTAATATGGCCTTTTACAGCCTAATAAGAGTCTACACGTAAATCACGTGGTTCCACGTGCCCAGACAGGTGGCCATCGGTCTAGTCCTTTCAGTCTCAATGGACTACGATGTATTAAGTCGTTTTCCTGAGCACCAGGCCCTTAGAACGCTTCTAACTACGTGCACAGGCCTTCTAAGCCTGTAATATGGCCTTTTACAGCCTAATAAAGAGTCTACACGTAAATCACGTGGTTCCACGTGCCCAGACAGGTGGCCATCGGTCTAGTCCTTTCAGTCTCAATGGACTACGATGTATTAAGTCGTTTTCCTGAGCGCCAGGCCCTTAGAACGCTTCTAACTACGTGCACAGGCCTTCTAAGCCTGTAATATGGCCTTTTACAGCCTAATAAAGAGTCTACACGTAAATCACGTGGTTCCACGTGCCCAGACAGGTGGCCATCGGTCTAGTCCTTTCAGTCTCAATGGACTACGATGTATTAAGTCGTTTTCCTGAGCACCAGGCCCTTAGAACGCTTCTAACTACGTGCACAGGCCTTCTAAGCCTGTAATATGGCCTTTTACAGCCTAATAAAGAGTCTACACGTAAATCACGTGGTTCCACGTGCCCAGACAGGTGGCCATCGGTCTAGTCCTTTCAGTCTCAATGGACTACGATGTATTAAGTCGTTTTCCTGAGCACCAGGCCCTTAGAACGCTTCTAACTACGTGCACAGGCCTTCTAAGCCTGTAATATGGCCTTTTACAGCCTAATAAAGAGCCTACACGTAAATCACGTGGTTCCACGTGCCCAGACAGGTGGCCATCGGTCTAGTCCTTTCAGTCTCAATGGACTACGATGTATTAAGTCGTTTTCCTGAGCACCAGGCCCTTAGAACGCTTCTAACTACGTGCACAGGCCTTCTAAGCCTGTAATATGGCCTTTTACAGCCTAATAAAGAGCCTACACGTAAATCACGTGGTTCCACGTGCCCAGACAGGTGGCCATCGGTCTAGTCCTTTCAGTCTCAATGGACTACGATGTATTAAGTCGTTTTCCTGAGCGCCAGGCCCTTAGAACGCTTCTAACTACGTGCACAGGCCTTCTAAGCCTGTAATATGGCCTTTTACAGCCTAATAAAGAGTCTACACGTAAATCACGTGGTTCCACGTGCCCAGACAGGTGGCCATCGGTCTAGTCCTTTCAGTCTCAATGGACTACGATGTATTAAGTCGTTTTCCTGAGCGCCAGGCCCTTAGAACGCTTCTAACTACGTGCACAGGCCTTCTAAGCCTGTAATATGGCCTTTTACAGCCTAATAAAGAGCCTACACGTAAATCACGTGGTTCCACGTGCCCAGACAGGTGGCCATCGGTCTAGTCCTTTCAGTCTCAATGGACTACGATGTATTAAGTCGTTTTCCTGAGCACCAGGCCCTTAGAACGCTTCTAACTACGTGCACAGGCCTTCTAAGCCTGTAATATGGCCTTTTACAGCCTAATAAAGAGCCTACACGTAAATCACGTGGTTCCACGTGCCCAGACAGGTGGCCATCGGTCTAGTCCTTTCAGTCTCAATGGACTACGATGTATTAAGTCGTTTTCCTGAGCACCAGGCCCTTAGAACGCTTCTAACTACGTGCACAGGCCTTCTAAGCCTGTAATATGGCCTTTTACAGCCTAATAAAGAGCCTACACGTAAATCACGTGGTTCCACGTGCCCAGACAGGTGGCCATCGGTCTAGTCCTTTCAGTCTCAATGGACTACGATGTATTAAGTCGTTTTCCTGAGCACCAGGCCCTTAGAACGCTTCTAACTACGTGCACAGGCCTTCTAAGCCTGTAATATGGCCTTTTACAGCCTAATAAAGAGCCTACACGTAAATCACGTGGTTCCACGTGCCCAGACAGGTGGCCATCGGTCTAGTCCTTTCAGTCTCAATGGACTACGATGTATTAAGTCGTTTTCCTGAGCGCCAGGCCCTTAGAACGCTTCTAACTACGTGGACAGGCCTTCTAAGCCTGTAATATGGCCTTTTACAGCCTAATAAAGAGTCTACACGTAAATCACGTGGTTCCACGTGCCCAGACAGGTGGCCATCGGTCTAGTCCTTTCAGTCTCAATGGACTACGATGTATTAAGTCGTTTTCCTGAGCACCAGGCCCTTAGAACGCTTCTAACTACGTGCACAGGCCTTCTAAGCCTGTAATATGGCCTTTTACAGCCTAATAAAGAGCCTACACGTAAATCACGTGGTTCCACGTGCCCAGACAGGTGGCCATCGGTCTAGTCCTTTCAGTCTCAATGGACTACGATGTATTAAGTCGTTTTCCTGAGCACCAGGCCCTTAGAACGCTTCTAACTACGTGCACAGGCCTTCTAAGCCTGTAATATGGCCTTTTACAGCCTAATAAAGAGCCTACACGTAAATCACGTGGTTCCACGTGCCCAGACAGGTGGCCATCGGTCTAGTCCTTTCAGTCTCAATGGACTACGATGTATTAAGTCGTTTTCCTGAGCACCAGGCCCTTAGAACGCTTCTACTAACTACGTGCACAGGCCTTCTAAGCCTGTAATATGGCCTTTTACAGCCTAATAAAGAGCCTACACGTAAATCACGTGGTTCCACGTGCCCAGACAGGTGGCCATCGGTCTAGTCCTTTCAGTCTCAATGGACTACGATGTATTAAGTCGTTTTCCTGAGCACCAGGCCCTTAGAACGCTTCTAACTACGTGCACAGGCCTTCTAAGCCTGTAATATGGCCTTTTACAGCCTAATAAAGAGCCTACACGTAAATCACGTGGTTCCACGTGCCCAGACAGGTGGCCATCGGTCTAGTCCTTTCAGTCTCAATGGACTACGATGTATTAAGTCGTTTTCCTGAGCACCAGGCCCTTAGAACGCTTCTAACTACGTGCACAGGCCTTCTAAGCCTGTAATATGGCCTTTTACAGCCTAATAAAGAGCCTACACGTAAATCACGTGGTTCCACGTGCCCAGACAGGTGGCCATCGGTCTAGTCCTTTCAGTCTCAATGGACTACGATGTATTAAGTCGTTTTCCTGAGCACCAGGCCCTTAGAACGCTTCTAACTACGTGCACAGGCCTTCTAAGCCTGTAATATGGCCTTTTACAGCCTAATAAAGAGTCTACACGTAAATCACGTGGTTCCACGTGCCCAGACAGGTGGCCATCGGTCTAGTCCTTTCAGTCTCAATGGACTACGATGTATTAAGTCGTTTTCCTGAGCACCAGGCCCTTAGAACGCTTCTAACTACGTGCACAGGCCTTCTAAGCCTGTAATATGGCCTTTTACAGCCTAATAAAGAGCCTACACGTAAATCACGTGGTTCCACGTGCCCAGACAGGTGGCCATCGGTCTAGTCCTTTCAGTCTCAATGGACTACGATGTATTAAGTCGTTTTCCTGAGCACCAGGCCCTTAGAACGCTTCTAACTACGTGCACAGGCCTTCTAAGCCTGTAATATGGCCTTTTACAGCCTAATAAAGAGCCTACACGTAAATCACGTGGTTCCACGTGCCCAGACAGGTGGCCATCGGTCTAGTCCTTTCAGTCTCAATGGACTACGATGTATTAAGTCGTTTTCCTGAGCACCAGGCCCTTAGAACGCTTCTAACTACGTGCACAGGCCTTCTAAGCCTGTAATATGGCCTTTTACAGCCTAATAAAGAGCCTACACGTAAATCACGTGGTTCCACGTGCCCAGACAGGTGGCCATCGGTCTAGTCCTTTCAGTCTCAATGGACTACGATGTATTAAGTCGTTTTCCTGAGCACCAGGCCCTTAGAACGCTTCTAACTACGTGCACAGGCCTTCTAAGCCTGTAATATGGCCTTTTACAGCCTAATAAAGAGCCTACACGTAAATCACGTGGTTCCACGTGCCCAGACAGGTGGCCATCGGTCTAGTCCTTTCAGTCTCAATGGACTACGATGTATTAAGTCGTTTTCCTGAGCACCAGGCCCTTAGAACGCTTCTAACTACGTGCACAGGCCTTCTAAGCCTGTAATATGGCCTTTTACAGCCTAATAAAGAGCCTACACGTAAATCACGTGGTTCCACGTGCCCAGACAGGTGGCCATCGGTCTAGTCCTTTCAGTCTCAATGGACTACGATGTATTAAGTCGTTTTCCTGAGCACCAGGCCCTTAGAACGCTTCTAACTACGTGCACAGGCCTTCTAAGCCTGTAATATGGCCTTTTACAGCCTAATAAAGAGCCTACACGTAAATCACGTGGTTCCACGTGCCCAGACAGGTGGCCATCGGTCTAGTCCTTTCAGTCTCAATGGACTACGATGTATTAAGTCGTTTTCCTGAGCACCAGGCCCTTAGAACGCTTCTAACTACGTGCACAGGCCTTCTAAGCCTGTAATATGGCCTTTTACAGCCTAATAAAGAGCCTACACGTAAATCACGTGGTTCCACGTGCCCAGACAGGTGGCCATCGGTCTAGTCCTTTCAGTCTCAATGGACTACGATGTATTAAGTCGTTTTCCTGAGCACCAGGCCCTTAGAACGCTTCTAACTACGTGCACAGGCCTTCTAAGCCTGTAATATGGCCTTTTACAGCCTAATAAAGAGCCTACACGTAAATCACGTGGTTCCACGTGCCCAGACAGGTGGCCATCGGTCTAGTCCTTTCAGTCTCAATGGACTACGATGTATTAAGTCGTTTTCCTGAGCGCCAGGCCCTTAGAACGCTTCTAACTACGTGCACAGGCCTTCTAAGCCTGTAATATGGCCTTTTACAGCCTAATAAAGAGCCTACACGTAAATCACGTGGTTCCACGTGCCCAGACAGGTGGCCATCGGTCTAGTCCTTTCAGTCTCAATGGACTACGATGTATTAAGTCGTTTTCCTGAGCACCAGGCCCTTAGAACGCTTCTAACTACGTGCACAGGCCTTCTAAGCCTGTAATATGGCCTTTTACAGCCTAATAAAGAGCCTACACGTAAATCACGTGGTTCCACGTGCCCAGACAGGTGGCCATCGGTCTAGTCCTTTCAGTCTCAATGGACTACGATGTATTAAGTCGTTTTCCTGAGCACCAGGCCCTTAGAACGCTTCTAACTACGTGCACAGGCCTTCTAAGCCTGTAATATGGCCTTTTACAGCCTAATAAAGAGCCTACACGTAAATCACGTGGTTCCACGTGCCCAGACAGGTGGCCATCGGTCTAGTCCTTTCAGTCTCAATGGACTACGATGTATTAAGTCGTTTTCCTGAGCGCCAGGCCCTTAGAACGCTTCTAACTACGTGCACAGGCCTTCTAAGCCTGTAATATGGCCTTTTACAGCCTAATAAAGAGCCTACACGTAAATCACGTGGTTCCACGTGCCCAGACAGGTGGCCATCGGTCTAGTCCTTTCAGTCTCAATGGACTACGATGTATTAAGTCGTTTTCCTGAGCACCAGGCCCTTAGAACGCTTCTAACTACGTGCACAGGCCTTCTAAGCCTGTAATATGGCCTTTTACAGCCTAATAAAGAGCCTACACGTAAATCACGTGGTTCCACGTGCCCAGACAGGTGGCCATCGGTCTAGTCCTTTCAGTCTCAATGGACTACGATGTATTAAGTCGTTTTCCTGAGCACCAGGCCCTTAGAACGCTTCTAACTACGTGCACAGGCCTTCTAAGCCTGTAATATGGCCTTTTACAGCCTAATAAAGAGCCTACACGTAAATCACGTGGTTCCACGTGCCCAGACAGGTGGCCATCGGTCTAGTCCTTTCAGTCTCAATGGACTACGATGTATTAAGTCGTTTTCCTGAGCGCCAGGCCCTTAGAACGCTTCTAACTACGTGCACAGGCCTTCTAAGCCTGTAATATGGCCTTTTACAGCCTAATAAAGAGCCTACACGTAAATCACGTGGTTCCACGTGCCCAGACAGGTGGCCATCGGTCTAGTCCTTTCAGTCTCAATGGACTACGATGTATTAAGTCGTTTTCCTGAGCACCAGGCCCTTAGAACGCTTCTAACTACGTGCACAGGCCTTCTAAGCCTGTAATATGGCCTTTTACAGCCTAATAAAGAGTCTACACGTAAATCACGTGGTTCCACGTGCCCAGACAGGTGGCCATCGGTCTAGTCCTTTCAGTCTCAATGGACTACGATGTATTAAGTCGTTTTCCTGAGCACCAGGCCCTTAGAACGCTTCTAACTACGTGCACAGGCCTTCTAAGCCTGTAATATGGCCTTTTACAGCCTAATAAAGAGCCTACACGTAAATCACGTGGTTCCACGTGCCCAGACAGGTGGCCATCGGTCTAGTCCTTTCAGTCTCAATGGACTACGATGTATTAAGTCGTTTTCCTGAGCACCAGGCCCTTAGAACGCTTCTAACTACGTGCACAGGCCTTCTAAGCCTGTAATATGGCCTTTTACAGCCTAATAAAGAGCCTACACGTAAATCACGTGGTTCCACGTGCCCAGACAGGTGGCCATCGGTCTAGTCCTTTCAGTCTCAATGGACTACGATGTATTAAGTCGTTTTCCTGAGCACCAGGCCCTTAGAACGCTTCTAACTACGTGCACAGGCCTTCTAAGCCTGTAATATGGCCTTTTACAGCCTAATAAAGAGTCTACACGTAAATCACGTGGTTCCACGTGCCCAGACAGGTGGCCATCGGTCTAGTCCTTTCAGTCTCAATGGACTACGATGTATTAAGTCGTTTTCCTGAGCACCAGGCCCTTAGAACGCTTCTAACTACGTGCACAGGCCTTCTAAGCCTGTAATATGGCCTTTTACAGCCTAATAAAGAGCCTACACGTAAATCACGTGGTTCCACGTGCCCAGACAGGTGGCCATCGGTCTAGTCCTTTCAGTCTCAATGGACTACGATGTATTAAGTCGTTTTCCTGAGCACCAGGCCCTTAGAACGCTTCTAACTACGTGCACAGGCCTTCTAAGCCTGTAATATGGCCTTTTACAGCCTAATAAAGAGCCTACACGTAAATCACGTGGTTCCACGTGCCCAGACAGGTGGCCATCGGTCTAGTCCTTTCAGTCTCAATGGACTACGATGTATTAAGTCGTTTTCCTGAGCACCAGGCCCTTAGAACGCTTCTAACTACGTGCACAGGCCTTCTAAGCCTGTAATATGGCCTTTTACAGCCTAATAAAGAGCCTACACGTAAATCACGTGGTTCCACGTGCCCAGACAGGTGGCCATCGGTCTAGTCCTTTCAGTCTCAATGGACTACGATGTATTAAGTCGTTTTCCTGAGCACCAGGCCCTTAGAACGCTTCTAACTACGTGCACAGGCCTTCTAAGCCTGTAATATGGCCTTTTACAGCCTAATAAAGAGCCTACACGTAAATCACGTGGTTCCACGTGCCCAGACAGGTGGCCATCGGTCTAGTCCTTTCAGTCTCAATGGACTACGATGTATTAAGTCGTTTTCCTGAGCACCAGGCCCTTAGAACGCTTCTAACTACGTGCACAGGCCTTCTAAGCCTGTAATATGGCCTTTTACAGCCTAATAAAGAGCCTACACGTAAATCACGTGGTTCCACGTGCCCAGACAGGTGGCCATCGGTCTAGTCCTTTCAGTCTCAATGGACTACGATGTATTAAGTCGTTTTCCTGAGCACCAGGCCCTTAGAACGCTTCTAACTACGTGCACAGGCCTTCTAAGCCTGTAATATGGCCTTTTACAGCCTAATAAAGAGTCTACACGTAAATCACGTGGTTCCACGTGCCCAGACAGGTGGCCATCGGTCTAGTCCTTTCAGTCTCAATGGACTACGATGTATTAAGTCGTTTTCCTGAGCACCAGGCCCTTAGAACGCTTCTAACTACGTGCACAGGCCTTCTAAGCCTGTAATATGGCCTTTTACAGCCTAATAAAGAGCCTACACGTAAATCACGTGGTTCCACGTGCCCAGACAGGTGGCCATCGGTCTAGTCCTTTCAGTCTCAATGGACTACGATGTATTAAGTCGTTTTCCTGAGCACCAGGCCCTTAGAACGCTTCTAACTACGTGCACAGGCCTTCTAAGCCTGTAATATGGCCTTTTACAGCCTAATAAAGAGCCTACACGTAAATCACGTGGTTCCACGTGCCCAGACAGGTGGCCATCGGTCTAGTCCTTTCAGTCTCAATGGACTACGATGTATTAAGTCGTTTTCCTGAGCACCAGGCCCTTAGAACGCTTCTAACTACGTGCACAGGCCTTCTAAGCCTGTAATATGGCCTTTTACAGCCTAATAAAGAGCCTACACGTAAATCACGTGGTTCCACGTGCCCAGACAGGTGGCCATCGGTCTAGTCCTTTCAGTCTCAATGGACTACGATGTATTAAGTCGTTTTCCTGAGCACCAGGCCCTTAGAACGCTTCTAACTACGTGCACAGGCCTTCTAAGCCTGTAATATGGCCTTTTACAGCCTAATAAAGAGCCTACACGTAAATCACGTGGTTCCACGTGCCCAGACAGGTGGCCATCGGTCTAGTCCTTTCAGTCTCAATGGACTACGATGTATTAAGTCGTTTTCCTGAGCACCAGGCCCTTAGAACGCTTCTAACTACGTGCACAGGCCTTCTAAGCCTGTAATATGGCCTTTTACAGCCTAATAAAGAGTCTACACGTAAATCACGTGGTTCCACGTGCCCAGACAGGTGGCCATCGGTCTAGTCCTTTCAGTCTCAATGGACTACGATGTATTAAGTCGTTTTCCTGAGCACCAGGCCCTTAGAACGCTTCTAACTACGTGCACAGGCCTTCTAAGCCTGTAATATGGCCTTTTACAGCCTAATAAAGAGCCTACACGTAAATCACGTGGTTCCACGTGCCCAGACAGGTGGCCATCGGTCTAGTCCTTTCAGTCTCAATGGACTACGATGTATTAAGTCGTTTTCCTGAGCACCAGGCCCTTAGAACGCTTCTAACTACGTGCACAGGCCTTCTAAGCCTGTAATATGGCCTTTTACAGCCTAATAAAGAGCCTACACGTAAATCACGTGGTTCCACGTGCCCAGACAGGTGGCCATCGGTCTAGTCCTTTCAGTCTCAATGGACTACGATGTATTAAGTCGTTTTCCTGAGCACCAGGCCCTTAGAACGCTTCTAACTACGTGCACAGGCCTTCTAAGCCTGTAATATGGCCTTTTACAGCCTAATAAAGAGCCTACACGTAAATCACGTGGTTCCACGTGCCCAGACAGGTGGCCATCGGTCTAGTCCTTTCAGTCTCAATGGACTACGATGTATTAAGTCGTTTTCCTGAGCACCAGGCCCTTAGAACGCTTCTAACTACGTGCACAGGCCTTCTAAGCCTGTAATATGGCCTTTTACAGCCTAATAAAGAGCCTACACGTAAATCACGTGGTTCCACGTGCCCAGACAGGTGGCCATCGGTCTAGTCCTTTCAGTCTCAATGGACTACGATGTATTAAGTCGTTTTCCTGAGCACCAGGCCCTTAGAACGCTTCTAACTACGTGCACAGGCCTTCTAAGCCTGTAATATGGCCTTTTACAGCCTAATAAAGAGCCTACACGTAAATCACGTGGTTCCACGTGCCCAGACAGGTGGCCATCGGTCTAGTCCTTTCAGTCTCAATGGACTACGATGTATTAAGTCGTTTTCCTGAGCACCAGGCCCTTAGAACGCTTCTAACTACGTGCACAGGCCTTCTAAGCCTGTAATATGGCCTTTTACAGCCTAATAAAGAGCCTACACGTAAATCACGTGGTTCCACGTGCCCAGACAGGTGGCCATCGGTCTAGTCCTTTCAGTCTCAATGGACTACGATGTATTAAGTCGTTTTCCTGAGCACCAGGCCCTTAGAACGCTTCTAACTACGTGCACAGGCCTTCTAAGCCTGTAATATGGCCTTTTACAGCCTAATAAAGAGCCTACACGTAAATCACGTGGTTCCACGTGCCCAGACAGGTGGCCATCGGTCTAGTCCTTTCAGTCTCAATGGACTACGATGTATTAAGTCGTTTTCCTGAGCACCAGGCCCTTAGAACGCTTCTAACTACGTGCACAGGCCTTCTAAGCCTGTAATATGGCCTTTTACAGCCTAATAAAGAGCCTACACGTAAATCACGTGGTTCCACGTGCCCAGACAGGTGGCCATCGGTCTAGTCCTTTCAGTCTCAATGGACTACGATGTATTAAGTCGTTTTCCTGAGCACCAGGCCCTTAGAACGCTTCTAACTACGTGCACAGGCCTTCTAAGCCTGTAATATGGCCTTTTACAGCCTAATAAAGAGCCTACACGTAAATCACGTGGTTCCACGTGCCCAGACAGGTGGCCATCGGTCTAGTCCTTTCAGTCTCAATGGACTACGATGTATTAAGTCGTTTTCCTGAGCACCAGGCCCTTAGAACGCTTCTAACTACGTGCACAGGCCTTCTAAGCCTGTAATATGGCCTTTTACAGCCTAATAAAGAGCCTACACGTAAATCACGTGGTTCCACGTGCCCAGACAGGTGGCCATCGGTCTAGTCCTTTCAGTCTCAATGGACTACGATGTATTAAGTCGTTTTCCTGAGCACCAGGCCCTTAGAACGCTTCTAACTACGTGCACAGGCCTTCTAAGCCTGTAATATGGCCTTTTACAGCCTAATAAAGAGCCTACACGTAAATCACGTGGTTCCACGTGCCCAGACAGGTGGCCATCGGTCTAGTCCTTTCAGTCTCAATGGACTACGATGTATTAAGTCGTTTTCCTGAGCACCAGGCCCTTAGAACGCTTCTAACTACGTGCACAGGCCTTCTAAGCCTGTAATATGGCCTTTTACAGCCTAATAAAGAGCCTACACGTAAATCACGTGGTTCCACGTGCCCAGACAGGTGGCCATCGGTCTAGTCCTTTCAGTCTCAATGGACTACGATGTATTAAGTCGTTTTCCTGAGCACCAGGCCCTTAGAACGCTTCTAACTACGTGCACAGGCCTTCTAAGCCTGTAATATGGCCTTTTACAGCCTAATAAAGAGTCTACACGTAAATCACGTGGTTCCACGTGCCCAGACAGGTGGCCATCGGTCTAGTCCTTTCAGTCTCAATGGACTACGATGTATTAAGTCGTTTTCCTGAGCACCAGGCCCTTAGAACGCTTCTAACTACGTGCACAGGCCTTCTAAGCCTGTAATATGGCCTTTTACAGCCTAATAAAGAGCCTACACGTAAATCACGTGGTTCCACGTGCCCAGACAGGTGGCCATCGGTCTAGTCCTTTCAGTCTCAATGGACTACGATGTATTAAGTCGTTTTCCTGAGCACCAGGCCCTTAGAACGCTTCTAACTACGTGCACAGGCCTTCTAAGCCTGTAATATGGCCTTTTACAGCCTAATAAAGAGCCTACACGTAAATCACGTGGTTCCACGTGCCCAGACAGGTGGCCATCGGTCTAGTCCTTTCAGTCTCAATGGACTACGATGTATTAAGTCGTTTTCCTGAGCACCAGGCCCTTAGAACGCTTCTAACTACGTGCACAGGCCTTCTAAGCCTGTAATATGGCCTTTTACAGCCTAATAAAGAGTCTACACGTAAATCACGTGGTTCCACGTGCCCAGACAGGTGGCCATCGGTCTAGTCCTTTCAGTCTCAATGGACTACGATGTATTAAGTCGTTTTCCTGAGCACCAGGCCCTTAGAACGCTTCTAACTACGTGCACAGGCCTTCTAAGCCTGTAATATGGCCTTTTACAGCCTAATAAAGAGCCTACACGTAAATCACGTGGTTCCACGTGCCCAGACAGGTGGCCATCGGTCTAGTCCTTTCAGTCTCAATGGACTACGATGTATTAAGTCGTTTTCCTGAGCACCAGGCCCTTAGAACGCTTCTAACTACGTGCACAGGCCTTCTAAGCCTGTAATATGGCCTTTTACAGCCTAATAAAGAGCCTACACGTAAATCACGTGGTTCCACGTGCCCAGACAGGTGGCCATCGGTCTAGTCCTTTCAGTCTCAATGGACTACGATGTATTAAGTCGTTTTCCTGAGCACCAGGCCCTTAGAACGCTTCTAACTACGTGCACAGGCCTTCTAAGCCTGTAATATGGCCTTTTACAGCCTAATAAAGAGTCTACACGTAAATCACGTGGTTCCACGTGCCCAGACAGGTGGCCATCGGTCTAGTCCTTTCAGTCTCAATGGACTACGATGTATTAAGTCGTTTTCCTGAGCACCAGGCCCTTAGAACGCTTCTAACTACGTGCACAGGCCTTCTAAGCCTGTAATATGGCCTTTTACAGCCTAATAAAGAGCCTACACGTAAATCACGTGGTTCCACGTGCCCAGACAGGTGGCCATCGGTCTAGTCCTTTCAGTCTCAATGGACTACGATGTATTAAGTCGTTTTCCTGAGCACCAGGCCCTTAGAACGCTTCTAACTACGTGCACAGGCCTTCTAAGCCTGTAATATGGCCTTTTACAGCCTAATAAAGAGCCTACACGTAAATCACGTGGTTCCACGTGCCCAGACAGGTGGCCATCGGTCTAGTCCTTTCAGTCTCAATGGACTACGATGTATTAAGTCGTTTTCCTGAGCACCAGGCCCTTAGAACGCTTCTAACTACGTGCACAGGCCTTCTAAGCCTGTAATATGGCCTTTTACAGCCTAATAAAGAGCCTACACGTAAATCACGTGGTTCCACGTGCCCAGACAGGTGGCCATCGGTCTAGTCCTTTCAGTCTCAATGGACTACGATGTATTAAGTCGTTTTCCTGAGCACCAGGCCCTTAGAACGCTTCTAACTACGTGCACAGGCCTTCTAAGCCTGTAATATGGCCTTTTACAGCCTAATAAAGAGTCTACACGTAAATCACGTGGTTCCACGTGCCCAGACAGGTGGCCATCGGTCTAGTCCTTTCAGTCTCAATGGACTACGATGTATTAAGTCGTTTTCCTGAGCGCCAGGCCCTTAGAACGCTTCTAACTACGTGCACAGGCCTTCTAAGCCTGTAATATGGCCTTTTACAGCCTAATAAGAGTCTACACGTAAATCACGTGGTTCCACGTGCCCAGACAGGTGGCCATCGGTCTAGTCCTTTCAGTCTCAATGGACTACGATGTATTAAGTCGTTTTCCTGAGCACCAGGCCCTTAGAACGCTTCTAACTACGTGCACAGGCCTTCTAAGCCTGTAATATGGCCTTTTACAGCCTAATAAAGAGCCTACACGTAAATCACGTGGTTCCACGTGCCCAGACAGGTGGCCATCGGTCTAGTCCTTTCAGTCTCAATGGACTACGATGTATTAAGTCGTTTTCCTGAGCACCAGGCCCTTAGAACGCTTCTAACTACGTGCACAGGCCTTCTAAGCCTGTAATATGGCCTTTTACAGCCTAATAAAGAGTCTACACGTAAATCACGTGGTTCCACGTGCCCAGACAGGTGGCCATCGGTCTAGTCCTTTCAGTCTCAATGGACTACGATGTATTAAGTCGTTTTCCTGAGCACCAGGCCCTTAGAACGCTTCTAACTACGTGCACAGGCCTTCTAAGCCTGTAATATGGCCTTTTACAGCCTAATAAAGAGCCTACACGTAAATCACGTGGTTCCACGTGCCCAGACAGGTGGCCATCGGTCTAGTCCTTTCAGTCTCAATGGACTACGATGTATTAAGTCGTTTTCCTGAGCACCAGGCCCTTAGAACGCTTCTAACTACGTGCACAGGCCTTCTAAGCCTGTAATATGGCCTTTTACAGCCTAATAAAGAGCCTACACGTAAATCACGTGGTTCCACGTGCCCAGACAGGTGGCCATCGGTCTAGTCCTTTCAGTCTCAATGGACTACGATGTATTAAGTCGTTTTCCTGAGCACCAGGCCCTTAGAACGCTTCTAACTACGTGCACAGGCCTTCTAAGCCTGTAATATGGCCTTTTACAGCCTAATAAAGAGCCTACACGTAAATCACGTGGTTCCACGTGCCCAGACAGGTGGCCATCGGTCTAGTCCTTTCAGTCTCAATGGACTACGATGTATTAAGTCGTTTTCCTGAGCACCAGGCCCTTAGAACGCTTCTAACTACGTGCACAGGCCTTCTAAGCCTGTAATATGGCCTTTTACAGCCTAATAAAGAGCCTACACGTAAATCACGTGGTTCCACGTGCCCAGACAGGTGGCCATCGGTCTAGTCCTTTCAGTCTCAATGGACTACGATGTATTAAGTCGTTTTCCTGAGCACCAGGCCCTTAGAACGCTTCTAACTACGTGCACAGGCCTTCTAAGCCTGTAATATGGCCTTTTACAGCCTAATAAAGAGCCTACACGTAAATCACGTGGTTCCACGTGCCCAGACAGGTGGCCATCGGTCTAGTCCTTTCAGTCTCAATGGACTACGATGTATTAAGTCGTTTTCCTGAGCACCAGGCCCTTAGAACGCTTCTAACTACGTGCACAGGCCTTCTAAGCCTGTAATATGGCCTTTTACAGCCTAATAAAGAGTCTACACGTAAATCACGTGGTTCCACGTGCCCAGACAGGTGGCCATCGGTCTAGTCCTTTCAGTCTCAATGGACTACGATGTATTAAGTCGTTTTCCTGAGCACCAGGCCCTTAGAACGCTTCTAACTACGTGCACAGGCCTTCTAAGCCTGTAATATGGCCTTTTACAGCCTAATAAAGAGCCTACACGTAAATCACGTGGTTCCACGTGCCCAGACAGGTGGCCATCGGTCTAGTCCTTTCAGTCTCAATGGACTACGATGTATTAAGTCGTTTTCCTGAGCACCAGGCCCTTAGAACGCTTCTAACTACGTGCACAGGCCTTCTAAGCCTGTAATATGGCCTTTTACAGCCTAATAAAGAGCCTACACGTAAATCACGTGGTTCCACGTGCCCAGACAGGTGGCCATCGGTCTAGTCCTTTCAGTCTCAATGGACTACGATGTATTAAGTCGTTTTCCTGAGCGCCAGGCCCTTAGAACGCTTCTAACTACGTGCACAGGCCTTCTAAGCCTGTAATATGGCCTTTTACAGCCTAATAAAGAGCCTACACGTAAATCACGTGGTTCCACGTGCCCAGACAGGTGGCCATCGGTCTAGTCCTTTCAGTCTCAATGGACTACGATGTATTAAGTCGTTTTCCTGAGCACCAGGCCCTTAGAACGCTTCTAACTACGTGCACAGGCCTTCTAAGCCTGTAATATGGCCTTTTACAGCCTAATAAAGAGTCTACACGTAAATCACGTGGTTCCACGTGCCCAGACAGGTGGCCATCGGTCTAGTCCTTTCAGTCTCAATGGACTACGATGTATTAAGTCGTTTTCCTGAGCGCCAGGCCCTTAGAACGCTTCTAACTACGTGCACAGGCCTTCTAAGCCTGTAATATGGCCTTTTACAGCCTAATAAAGAGTCTACACGTAAATCACGTGGTTCCACGTGCCCAGACAGGTGGCCATCGGTCTAGTCCTTTCAGTCTCAATGGACTACGATGTATTAAGTCGTTTTCCTGAGCACCAGGCCCTTAGAACGCTTCTAACTACGTGCACAGGCCTTCTAAGCCTGTAATATGGCCTTTTACAGCCTAATAAAGAGCCTACACGTAAATCACGTGGTTCCACGTGCCCAGACAGGTGGCCATCGGTCTAGTCCTTTCAGTCTCAATGGACTACGATGTATTAAGTCGTTTTCCTGAGCACCAGGCCCTTAGAACGCTTCTAACTACGTGCACAGGCCTTCTAAGCCTGTAATATGGCCTTTTACAGCCTAATAAAGAGCCTACACGTAAATCACGTGGTTCCACGTGCCCAGACAGGTGGCCATCGGTCTAGTCCTTTCAGTCTCAATGGACTACGATGTATTAAGTCGTTTTCCTGAGCACCAGGCCCTTAGAACGCTTCTAACTACGTGCACAGGCCTTCTAAGCCTGTAATATGGCCTTTTACAGCCTAATAAAGAGCCTACACGTAAATCACGTGGTTCCACGTGCCCAGACAGGTGGCCATCGGTCTAGTCCTTTCAGTCTCAATGGACTACGATGTATTAAGTCGTTTTCCTGAGCGCCAGGCCCTTAGAACGCTTCTAACTACGTGCACAGGCCTTCTAAGCCTGTAATATGGCCTTTTACAGCCTAATAAAGAGCCTACACGTAAATCACGTGGTTCCACGTGCCCAGACAGGTGGCCATCGGTCTAGTCCTTTCAGTCTCAATGGACTACGATGTATTAAGTCGTTTTCCTGAGCACCAGGCCCTTAGAACGCTTCTAACTACGTGCACAGGCCTTCTAAGCCTGTAATATGGCCTTTTACAGCCTAATAAAGAGCCTACACGTAAATCACGTGGTTCCACGTGCCCAGACAGGTGGCCATCGGTCTAGTCCTTTCAGTCTCAATGGACTACGATGTATTAAGTCGTTTTCCTGAGCACCAGGCCCTTAGAACGCTTCTAACTACGTGCACAGGCCTTCTAAGCCTGTAATATGGCCTTTTACAGCCTAATAAAGAGCCTACACGTAAATCACGTGGTTCCACGTGCCCAGACAGGTGGCCATCGGTCTAGTCCTTTCAGTCTCAATGGACTACGATGTATTAAGTCGTTTTCCTGAGCACCAGGCCCTTAGAACGCTTCTAACTACGTGCACAGGCCTTCTAAGCCTGTAATATGGCCTTTTACAGCCTAATAAAGAGTCTACACCTAAATCACGTGGTTCCACGTGCCCAGACAGGTGGCCATCGGTCTAGTCCTTTCAGTCTCAATGGACTACGATGTATTAAGTCGTTTTCCTGAGCACCAGGCCCTTAGAACGCTTCTAACTACGTGCACAGGCCTTCTAAGCCTGTAATATGGCCTTTTACAGCCTAATAAAGAGTCTACACGTAAATCACGTGGTTCCACGTGCCCAGACAGGTGGCCATCGGTCTAGTCCTTTCAGTCTCAATGGACTACGATGTATTAAGTCGTTTTCCTGAGCACCAGGCCCTTAGAACGCTTCTAACTACGTGCACAGGCCTTCTAAGCCTGTAATATGGCCTTTTACAGCCTAATAAAGAGCCTACACGTAAATCACGTGGTTCCACGTGCCCAGACAGGTGGCCATCGGTCTAGTCCTTTCAGTCTCAATGGACTACGATGTATTAAGTCGTTTTCCTGAGCACCAGGCCCTTAGAACGCTTCTAACTACGTGCACAGGCCTTCTAAGCCTGTAATATGGCCTTTTACAGCCTAATAAAGAGCCTACACGTAAATCACGTGGTTCCACGTGCCCAGACAGGTGGCCATCGGTCTAGTCCTTTCAGTCTCAATGGACTACGATGTATTAAGTCGTTTTCCTGAGCACCAGGCCCTTAGAACGCTTCTAACTACGTGCACAGGCCTTCTAAGCCTGTAATATGGCCTTTTACAGCCTAATAAAGAGCCTACACGTAAATCACGTGGTTCCACGTGCCCAGACAGGTGGCCATCGGTCTAGTCCTTTCAGTCTCAATGGACTACGATGTATTAAGTCGTTTTCCTGAGCACCAGGCCCTTAGAACGCTTCTAACTACGTGCACAGGCCTTCTAAGCCTGTAATATGGCCTTTTACAGCCTAATAAAGAGCCTACACGTAAATCACGTGGTTCCACGTGCCCAGACAGGTGGCCATCGGTCTAGTCCTTTCAGTCTCAATGGACTACGATGTATTAAGTCGTTTTCCTGAGCACCAGGCCCTTAGAACGCTTCTAACTACGTGCACAGGCCTTCTAAGCCTGTAATATGGCCTTTTACAGCCTAATAAAGAGCCTACACGTAAATCACGTGGTTCCACGTGCCCAGACAGGTGGCCATCGGTCTAGTCCTTTCAGTCTCAATGGACTACGATGTATTAAGTCGTTTTCCTGAGCGCCAGGCCCTTAGAACGCTTCTAACTACGTGCACAGGCCTTCTAAGCCTGTAATATGGCCTTTTACAGCCTAATAAAGAGCCTACACGTAAATCACGTGGTTCCACGTGCCCAGACAGGTGGCCATCGGTCTAGTCCTTTCAGTCTCAATGGACTACGATGTATTAAGTCGTTTTCCTGAGCGCCAGGCCCTTAGAACGCTTCTAACTACGTGCACAGGCCTTCTAAGCCTGTAATATGGCCTTTTACAGCCTAATAAAGAGCCTACACGTAAATCACGTGGTTCCACGTGCCCAGACAGGTGGCCATCGGTCTAGTCCTTTCAGTCTCAATGGACTACGATGTATTAAGTCGTTTTCCTGAGCACCAGGCCCTTAGAACGCTTCTAACTACGTGCACAGGCCTTCTAAGCCTGTAATATGGCCTTTTACAGCCTAATAAAGAGCCTACACGTAAATCACGTGGTTCCACGTGCCCAGACAGGTGGCCATCGGTCTAGTCCTTTCAGTCTCAATGGACTACGATGTATTAAGTCGTTTTCCTGAGCACCAGGCCCTTAGAACGCTTCTAACTACGTGCACAGGCCTTCTAAGCCTGTAATATGGCCTTTTACAGCCTAATAAAGAGCCTACACGTAAATCACGTGGTTCCACGTGCCCAGACAGGTGGCCATCGGTCTAGTCCTTTCAGTCTCAATGGACTACGATGTATTAAGTCGTTTTCCTGAGCACCAGGCCCTTAGAACGCTTCTAACTACGTGCACAGGCCTTCTAAGCCTGTAATATGGCCTTTTACAGCCTAATAAAGAGCCTACACGTAAATCACGTGGTTCCACGTGCCCAGACAGGTGGCCATCGGTCTAGTCCTTTCAGTCTCAATGGACTACGATGTATTAAGTCGTTTTCCTGAGCACCAGGCCCTTAGAACGCTTCTAACTACGTGCACAGGCCTTCTAAGCCTGTAATATGGCCTTTTACAGCCTAATAAAGAGCCTACACGTAAATCACGTGGTTCCACGTGCCCAGACAGGTGGCCATCGGTCTAGTCCTTTCAGTCTCAATGGACTACGATGTATTAAGTCGTTTTCCTGAGCACCAGGCCCTTAGAACGCTTCTAACTACGTGCACAGGCCTTCTAAGCCTGTAATATGGCCTTTTACAGCCTAATAAAGAGCCTACACGTAAATCACGTGGTTCCACGTGCCCAGACAGGTGGCCATCGGTCTAGTCCTTTCAGTCTCAATGGACTACGATGTATTAAGTCGTTTTCCTGAGCACCAGGCCCTTAGAACGCTTCTAACTACGTGCACAGGCCTTCTAAGCCTGTAATATGGCCTTTTACAGCCTAATAAAGAGCCTACACGTAAATCACGTGGTTCCACGTGCCCAGACAGGTGGCCATCGGTCTAGTCCTTTCAGTCTCAATGGACTACGATGTATTAAGTCGTTTTCCTGAGCACCAGGCCCTTAGAACGCTTCTAACTACGTGCACAGGCCTTCTAAGCCTGTAATATGGCCTTTTACAGCCTAATAAAGAGCCTACACGTAAATCACGTGGTTCCACGTGCCCAGACAGGTGGCCATCGGTCTAGTCCTTTCAGTCTCAATGGACTACGATGTATTAAGTCGTTTTCCTGAGCACCAGGCCCTTAGAACGCTTCTAACTACGTGCACAGGCCTTCTAAGCCTGTAATATGGCCTTTTACAGCCTAATAAAGAGCCTACACGTAAATCACGTGGTTCCACGTGCCCAGACAGGTGGCCATCGGTCTAGTCCTTTCAGTCTCAATGGACTACGATGTATTAAGTCGTTTTCCTGAGCACCAGGCCCTTAGAACGCTTCTAACTACGTGCACAGGCCTTCTAAGCCTGTAATATGGCCTTTTACAGCCTAATAAAGAGCCTACACGTAAATCACGTGGTTCCACGTGCCCAGACAGGTGGCCATCGGTCTAGTCCTTTCAGTCTCAATGGACTACGATGTATTAAGTCGTTTTCCTGAGCACCAGGCCCTTAGAACGCTTCTAACTACGTGCACAGGCCTTCTAAGCCTGTAATATGGCCTTTTACAGCCTAATAAAGAGCCTACACGTAAATCACGTGGTTCCACGTGCCCAGACAGGTGGCCATCGGTCTAGTCCTTTCAGTCTCAATGGACTACGATGTATTAAGTCGTTTTCCTGAGCACCAGGCCCTTAGAACGCTTCTAACTACGTGCACAGGCCTTCTAAGCCTGTAATATGGCCTTTTACAGCCTAATAAAGAGCCTACACGTAAATCACGTGGTTCCACGTGCCCAGACAGGTGGCCATCGGTCTAGTCCTTTCAGTCTCAATGGACTACGATGTATTAAGTCGTTTTCCTGAGCACCAGGCCCTTAGAACGCTTCTAACTACGTGCACAGGCCTTCTAAGCCTGTAATATGGCCTTTTACAGCCTAATAAAGAGCCTACACGTAAATCACGTGGTTCCACGTGCCCAGACAGGTGGCCATCGGTCTAGTCCTTTCAGTCTCAATGGACTACGATGTATTAAGTCGTTTTCCTGAGCACCAGGCCCTTAGAACGCTTCTAACTACGTGCACAGGCCTTCTAAGCCTGTAATATGGCCTTTTACAGCCTAATAAAGAGCCTACACGTAAATCACGTGGTTCCACGTGCCCAGACAGGTGGCCATCGGTCTAGTCCTTTCAGTCTCAATGGACTACGATGTATTAAGTCGTTTTCCTGAGCACCAGGCCCTTAGAACGCTTCTAACTACGTGCACAGGCCTTCTAAGCCTGTAATATGGCCTTTTACAGCCTAATAAAGAGCCTACACGTAAATCACGTGGTTCCACGTGCCCAGACAGGTGGCCATCGGTCTAGTCCTTTCAGTCTCAATGGACTACGATGTATTAAGTCGTTTTCCTGAGCACCAGGCCCTTAGAACGCTTCTAACTACGTGCACAGGCCTTCTAAGCCTGTAATATGGCCTTTTACAGCCTAATAAAGAGCCTACACGTAAATCACGTGGTTCCACGTGCCCAGACAGGTGGCCATCGGTCTAGTCCTTTCAGTCTCAATGGACTACGATGTATTAAGTCGTTTTCCTGAGCGCCAGGCCCTTAGAACGCTTCTAACTACGTGCACAGGCCTTCTAAGCCTGTAATATGGCCTTTTACAGCCTAATAAGAGTCTACACGTAAATCACGTGGTTCCACGTGCCCAGACAGGTGGCCATCGGTCTAGTCCTTTCAGTCTCAATGGACTACGATGTATTAAGTCGTTTTCCTGAGCACCAGGCCCTTAGAACGCTTCTAACTACGTGCACAGGCCTTCTAAGCCTGTAATATGGCCTTTTACAGCCTAATAAGGAGTCTACACCTAAATCACGTGGTTCCACGTGCCCAGACAGGTGGCCATCGGTCTAGTCCTTTCAGTCTCAATGGACTACGATGTATTAAGTCGTTTTCCTGAGCACCAGGCCCTTAGAACGCTTCTAACTACGTGCACAGGCCTTCTAAGCCTGTAATATGGCCTTTTACAGCCTAATAAAGAGCCTACACGTAAATCACGTGGTTCCACGTGCCCAGACAGGTGGCCATCGGTCTAGTCCTTTCAGTCTCAATGGACTACGATGTATTAAGTCGTTTTCCTGAGCACCAGGCCCTTAGAACGCTTCTAACTACGTGCACAGGCCTTCTAAGCCTGTAATATGGCCTTTTACAGCCTAATAAGAGTCTACACGTAAATCACGTGGTTCCACGTGCCCAGACAGGTGGCCATCGGTCTAGTCCTTTCAGTCTCAATGGACTACGATGTATTAAGTCGTTTTCCTGAGCACCAGGCCCTTAGAACGCTTCTAACTACGTGCACAGGCCTTCTAAGCCTGTAATATGGCCTTTTACAGCCTAATAAAGAGTCTACACGTAAATCACGTGGTTCCACGTGCCCAGACAGGTGGCCATCGGTCTAGTCCTTTCAGTCTCAATGGACTACGATGTATTAAGTCGTTTTCCTGAGCACCAGGCCCTTAGAACGCTTCTAACTACGTGCACAGGCCTTCTAAGCCTGTAATATGGCCTTTTACAGCCTAATAAAGAGCCTACACGTAAATCACGTGGTTCCACGTGCCCAGACAGGTGGCCATCGGTCTAGTCCTTTCAGTCTCAATGGACTACGATGTATTAAGTCGTTTTCCTGAGCGCCAGGCCCTTAGAACGCTTCTAACTACGTGCACAGGCCTTCTAAGCCTGTAATATGGCCTTTTACAGCCTAATAAAGAGCCTACACGTAAATCACGTGGTTCCACGTGCCCAGACAGGTGGCCATCGGTCTAGTCCTTTCAGTCTCAATGGACTACGATGTATTAAGTCGTTTTCCTGAGCACCAGGCCCTTAGAACGCTTCTAACTACGTGCACAGGCCTTCTAAGCCTGTAATATGGCCTTTTACAGCCTAATAAAGAGCCTACACGTAAATCACGTGGTTCCACGTGCCCAGACAGGTGGCCATCGGTCTAGTCCTTTCAGTCTCAATGGACTACGATGTATTAAGTCGTTTTCCTGAGCGCCAGGCCCTTAGAACGCTTCTAACTACGTGCACAGGCCTTCTAAGCCTGTAATATGGCCTTTTACAGCCTAATAAAGAGCCTACACGTAAATCACGTGGTTCCACGTGCCCAGACAGGTGGCCATCGGTCTAGTCCTTTCAGTCTCAATGGACTACGATGTATTAAGTCGTTTTCCTGAGCACCAGGCCCTTAGAACGCTTCTAACTACGTGCACAGGCCTTCTAAGCCTGTAATATGGCCTTTTACAGCCTAATAAAGAGCCTACACGTAAATCACGTGGTTCCACGTGCCCAGACAGGTGGCCATCGGTCTAGTCCTTTCAGTCTCAATGGACTACGATGTATTAAGTCGTTTTCCTGAGCACCAGGCCCTTAGAACGCTTCTAACTACGTGCACAGGCCTTCTAAGCCTGTAATATGGCCTTTTACAGCCTAATAAAGAGCCTACACGTAAATCACGTGGTTCCACGTGCCCAGACAGGTGGCCATCGGTCTAGTCCTTTCAGTCTCAATGGACTACGATGTATTAAGTCGTTTTCCTGAGCGCCAGGCCCTTAGAACGCTTCTAACTACGTGCACAGGCCTTCTAAGCCTGTAATATGGCCTTTTACAGCCTAATAAAGAGTCTACACGTAAATCACGTGGTTCCACGTGCCCAGACAGGTGGCCATCGGTCTAGTCCTTTCAGTCTCAATGGACTACGATGTATTAAGTCGTTTTCCTGAGCGCCAGGCCCTTAGAACGCTTCTAACTACGTGCACAGGCCTTCTAAGCCTGTAATATGGCCTTTTACAGCCTAATAAAGAGCCTACACGTAAATCACGTGGTTCCACGTGCCCAGACAGGTGGCCATCGGTCTAGTCCTTTCAGTCTCAATGGACTACGATGTATTAAGTCGTTTTCCTGAGCACCAGGCCCTTAGAACGCTTCTAACTACGTGCACAGGCCTTCTAAGCCTGTAATATGGCCTTTTACAGCCTAATAAAGAGCCTACACGTAAATCACGTGGTTCCACGTGCCCAGACAGGTGGCCATCGGTCTAGTCCTTTCAGTCTCAATGGACTACGATGTATTAAGTCGTTTTCCTGAGCGCCAGGCCCTTAGAACGCTTCTAACTACGTGCACAGGCCTTCTAAGCCTGTAATATGGCCTTTTACAGCCTAATAAAGAGCCTACACGTAAATCACGTGGTTCCACGTGCCCAGACAGGTGGCCATCGGTCTAGTCCTTTCAGTCTCAATGGACTACGATGTATTAAGTCGTTTTCCTGAGCGCCAGGCCCTTAGAACGCTTCTAACTACGTGCACAGGCCTTCTAAGCCTGTAATATGGCCTTTTACAGCCTAATAAAGAGCCTACACGTAAATCACGTGGTTCCACGTGCCCAGACAGGTGGCCATCGGTCTAGTCCTTTCAGTCTCAATGGACTACGATGTATTAAGTCGTTTTCCTGAGCGCCAGGCCCTTAGAACGCTTCTAACTACGTGCACAGGCCTTCTAAGCCTGTAATATGGCCTTTTACAGCCTAATAAAGAGCCTACACGTAAATCACGTGGTTCCACGTGCCCAGACAGGTGGCCATCGGTCTAGTCCTTTCAGTCTCAATGGACTACGATGTATTAAGTCGTTTTCCTGAGCACCAGGCCCTTAGAACGCTTCTAACTACGTGCACAGGCCTTCTAAGCCTGTAATATGGCCTTTTACAGCCTAATAAAGAGCCTACACGTAAATCACGTGGTTCCACGTGCCCAGACAGGTGGCCATCGGTCTAGTCCTTTCAGTCTCAATGGACTACGATGTATTAAGTCGTTTTCCTGAGCGCCAGGCCCTTAGAACGCTTCTAACTACGTGCACAGGCCTTCTAAGCCTGTAATATGGCCTTTTACAGCCTAATAAAGAGTCTACACGTAAATCACGTGGTTCCACGTGCCCAGACAGGTGGCCATCGGTCTAGTCCTTTCAGTCTCAATGGACTACGATGTATTAAGTCGTTTTCCTGAGCACCAGGCCCTTAGAACGCTTCTAACTACGTGCACAGGCCTTCTAAGCCTGTAATATGGCCTTTTACAGCCTAATAAAGAGCCTACACGTAAATCACGTGGTTCCACGTGCCCAGACAGGTGGCCATCGGTCTAGTCCTTTCAGTCTCAATGGACTACGATGTATTAAGTCGTTTTCCTGAGCGCCAGGCCCTTAGAACGCTTCTAACTACGTGCACAGGCCTTCTAAGCCTGTAATATGGCCTTTTACAGCCTAATAAGAAGTCTACACATAAATCACGTGGTTCCACGTGCCCAGACAGGTGGCCATCGGTCTAGTCCTTTCAGTCTCAATGGACTACGATGTATTAAGTCGTTTTCCTGAGCACCAGGCCCTTAGAACGCTTCTAACTACGTGCACAGGCCTTCTAAGCCTGTAATATGGCCTTTTACAGCCTAATAAAGAGCCTACACGTAAATCACGTGGTTCCACGTGCCCAGACAGGTGGCCATCGGTCTAGTCCTTTCAGTCTCAATGGACTACGATGTATTAAGTCGTTTTCCTGAGCGCCAGGCCCTTAGAACGCTTCTAACTACGTGCACAGGCCTTCTAAGCCTGTAATATGGCCTTTTACAGCCTAATAAAGAGCCTACACGTAAATCACGTGGTTCCACGTGCCCAGACAGGTGGCCATCGGTCTAGTCCTTTCAGTCTCAATGGACTACGATGTATTAAGTCGTTTTCCTGAGCGCCAGGCCCTTAGAACGCTTCTAACTACGTGCACAGGCCTTCTAAGCCTGTAATATGGCCTTTTACAGCCTAATAAAGAGCCTACACCTAAATCACGTGGTTCCACGTGCCCAGACAGGTGGCCATCGGTCTAGTCCTTTCAGTCTCAATGGACTACGATGTATTAAGTCGTTTTCCTGAGCACCAGGCCCTTAGAACGCTTCTAACTACGTGCACAGGCCTTCTAAGCCTGTAATATGGCCTTTTACAGCCTAATAAAGAGCCTACACGTAAATCACGTGGTTCCACGTGCCCAGACAGGTGGCCATCGGTCTAGTCCTTTCAGTCTCAATGGACTACGATGTATTAAGTCGTTTTCCTGAGCACCAGGCCCTTAGAACGCTTCTAACTACGTGCACAGGCCTTCTAAGCCTGTAATATGGCCTTTTACAGCCTAATAAAGAGCCTACACGTAAATCACGTGGTTCCACGTGCCCAGACAGGTGGCCATCGGTCTAGTCCTTTCAGTCTCAATGGACTACGATGTATTAAGTCGTTTTCCTGAGCACCAGGCCCTTAGAACGCTTCTAACTACGTGCACAGGCCTTCTAAGCCTGTAATATGGCCTTTTACAGCCTAATAAAGAGCCTACACGTAAATCACGTGGTTCCACGTGCCCAGACAGGTGGCCATCGGTCTAGTCCTTTCAGTCTCAATGGACTACGATGTATTAAGTCGTTTTCCTGAGCGCCAGGCCCTTAGAACGCTTCTAACTACGTGCACAGGCCTTCTAAGCCTGTAATATGGCCTTTTACAGCCTAATAAAGAGCCTACACGTAAATCACGTGGTTCCACGTGCCCAGACAGGTGGCCATCGGTCTAGTCCTTTCAGTCTCAATGGACTACGATGTATTAAGTCGTTTTCCTGAGCACCAGGCCCTTAGAACGCTTCTAACTACGTGCACAGGCCTTCTAAGCCTGTAATATGGCCTTTTACAGCCTAATAAAGAGTCTACACGTAAATCACGTGGTTCCACGTGCCCAGACAGGTGGCCATCGGTCTAGTCCTTTCAGTCTCAATGGACTACGATGTATTAAGTCGTTTTCCTGAGCGCCAGGCCCTTAGAACGCTTCTAACTACGTGCACAGGCCTTCTAAGCCTGTAATATGGCCTTTTACAGCCTAATAAAGAGCCTACACGTAAATCACGTGGTTCCACGTGCCCAGACAGGTGGCCATCGGTCTAGTCCTTTCAGTCTCAATGGACTACGATGTATTAAGTCGTTTTCCTGAGCGCCAGGCCCTTAGAACGCTTCTAACTACGTGCACAGGCCTTCTAAGCCTGTAATATGGCCTTTTACAGCCTAATAAAGAGCCTACACGTAAATCACGTGGTTCCACGTGCCCAGACAGGTGGCCATCGGTCTAGTCCTTTCAGTCTCAATGGACTACGATGTATTAAGTCGTTTTCCTGAGCGCCAGGCCCTTAGAACGCTTCTAACTACGTGCACAGGCCTTCTAAGCCTGTAATATGGCCTTTTACAGCCTAATAAAGAGCCTACACGTAAATCACGTGGTTCCACGTGCCCAGACAGGTGGCCATCGGTCTAGTCCTTTCAGTCTCAATGGACTACGATGTATTAAGTCGTTTTCCTGAGCACCAGGCCCTTAGAACGCTTCTAACTACGTGCACAGGCCTTCTAAGCCTGTAATATGGCCTTTTACAGCCTAATAAAGAGCCTACACGTAAATCACGTGGTTCCACGTGCCCAGACAGGTGGCCATCGGTCTAGTCCTTTCAGTCTCAATGGACTACGATGTATTAAGTCGTTTTCCTGAGCGCCAGGCCCTTAGAACGCTTCTAACTACGTGCACAGGCCTTCTAAGCCTGTAATATGGCCTTTTACAGCCTAATAAAGAGCCTACACGTAAATCACGTGGTTCCACGTGCCCAGACAGGTGGCCATCGGTCTAGTCCTTTCAGTCTCAATGGACTACGATGTATTAAGTCGTTTTCCTGAGCGCCAGGCCCTTAGAACGCTTCTAACTACGTGCACAGGCCTTCTAAGCCTGTAATATGGCCTTTTACAGCCTAATAAAGAGCCTACACGTAAATCACGTGGTTCCACGTGCCCAGACAGGTGGCCATCGGTCTAGTCCTTTCAGTCTCAATGGACTACGATGTATTAAGTCGTTTTCCTGAGCACCAGGCCCTTAGAACGCTTCTAACTACGTGCACAGGCCTTCTAAGCCTGTAATATGGCCTTTTACAGCCTAATAAAGAGTCTACACGTAAATCACGTGGTTCCACGTGCCCAGACAGGTGGCCATCGGTCTAGTCCTTTCAGTCTCAATGGACTACGATGTATTAAGTCGTTTTCCTGAGCGCCAGGCCCTTAGAACGCTTCTAACTACGTGCACAGGCCTTCTAAGCCTGTAATATGGCCTTTTACAGCCTAATAAAGAGCCTACACGTAAATCACGTGGTTCCACGTGCCCAGACAGGTGGCCATCGGTCTAGTCCTTTCAGTCTCAATGGACTACGATGTATTAAGTCGTTTTCCTGAGCACCAGGCCCTTAGAACGCTTCTAACTACGTGCACAGGCCTTCTAAGCCTGTAATATGGCCTTTTACAGCCTAATAAAGAGCCTACACGTAAATCACGTGGTTCCACGTGCCCAGACAGGTGGCCATCGGTCTAGTCCTTTCAGTCTCAATGGACTACGATGTATTAAGTCGTTTTCCTGAGCACCAGGCCCTTAGAACGCTTCTAACTACGTGCACAGGCCTTCTAAGCCTGTAATATGGCCTTTTACAGCCTAATAAAGAGCCTACACGTAAATCACGTGGTTCCACGTGCCCAGACAGGTGGCCATCGGTCTAGTCCTTTCAGTCTCAATGGACTACGATGTATTAAGTCGTTTTCCTGAGCACCAGGCCCTTAGAACGCTTCTAACTACGTGCACAGGCCTTCTAAGCCTGTAATATGGCCTTTTACAGCCTAATAAAGAGTCTACACGTAAATCACGTGGTTCCACGTGCCCAGACAGGTGGCCATCGGTCTAGTCCTTTCAGTCTCAATGGACTACGATGTATTAAGTCGTTTTCCTGAGCACCAGGCCCTTAGAACGCTTCTAACTACGTGCACAGGCCTTCTAAGCCTGTAATATGGCCTTTTACAGCCTAATAAAGAGCCTACACGTAAATCACGTGGTTCCACGTGCCCAGACAGGTGGCCATCGGTCTAGTCCTTTCAGTCTCAATGGACTACGATGTATTAAGTCGTTTTCCTGAGCACCAGGCCCTTAGAACGCTTCTAACTACGTGCACAGGCCTTCTAAGCCTGTAATATGGCCTTTTACAGCCTAATAAAGAGCCTACACGTAAATCACGTGGTTCCACGTGCCCAGACAGGTGGCCATCGGTCTAGTCCTTTCAGTCTCAATGGACTACGATGTATTAAGTCGTTTTCCTGAGCACCAGGCCCTTAGAACGCTTCTAACTACGTGCACAGGCCTTCTAAGCCTGTAATATGGCCTTTTACAGCCTAATAAGAGCCTACACGTAAATCACGTGGTTCCACGTGCCCAGACAGGTGGCCATCGGTCTAGTCCTTTCAGTCTCAATGGACTACGATGTATTAAGTCGTTTTCCTGAGCGCCAGGCCCTTAGAACGCTTCTAACTACGTGCACAGGCCTTCTAAGCCTGTAATATGGCCTTTTACAGCCTAATAAAGAGTCTACACCTAAATCACGTGGTTCCACGTGCCCAGACAGGTGGCCATCGGTCTAGTCCTTTCAGTCTCAATGGACTACGATGTATTAAGTCGTTTTCCTGAGCACCAGGCCCTTAGAACGCTTCTAACTACGTGCACAGGCCTTCTAAGCCTGTAATATGGCCTTTTACAGCCTAATAAGAGCCTACACGTAAATCACGTGGTTCCACGTGCCCAGACAGGTGGCCATCGGTCTAGTCCTTTCAGTCTCAATGGACTACGATGTATTAAGTCGTTTTCCTGAGCGCCAGGCCCTTAGAACGCTTCTAACTACGTGCACAGGCCTTCTAAGCCTGTAATATGGCCTTTTACAGCCTAATAAAGAGCCTACACGTAAATCACGTGGTTCCACGTGCCCAGACAGGTGGCCATCGGTCTAGTCCTTTCAGTCTCAATGGACTACGATGTATTAAGTCGTTTTCCTGAGCACCAGGCCCTTAGAACGCTTCTAACTACGTGCACAGGCCTTCTAAGCCTGTAATATGGCCTTTTACAGCCTAATAAAGAGTCTACACGTAAATCACGTGGTTCCACGTGCCCAGACAGGTGGCCATCGGTCTAGTCCTTTCAGTCTCAATGGACTACGATGTATTAAGTCGTTTTCCTGAGCGCCAGGCCCTTAGAACGCTTCTAACTACGTGCACAGGCCTTCTAAGCCTGTAATATGGCCTTTTACAGCCTAATAAAGAGCCTACACGTAAATCACGTGGTTCCACGTGCCCAGACAGGTGGCCATCGGTCTAGTCCTTTCAGTCTCAATGGACTACGATGTATTAAGTCGTTTTCCTGAGCACCAGGCCCTTAGAACGCTTCTAACTACGTGCACAGGCCTTCTAAGCCTGTAATATGGCCTTTTACAGCCTAATAAAGAGCCTACACGTAAATCACGTGGTTCCACGTGCCCAGACAGGTGGCCATCGGTCTAGTCCTTTCAGTCTCAATGGACTACGATGTATTAAGTCGTTTTCCTGAGCACCAGGCCCTTAGAACGCTTCTAACTACGTGCACAGGCCTTCTAAGCCTGTAATATGGCCTTTTACAGCCTAATAAAGAGCCTACACGTAAATCACGTGGTTCCACGTGCCCAGACAGGTGGCCATCGGTCTAGTCCTTTCAGTCTCAATGGACTACGATGTATTAAGTCGTTTTCCTGAGCACCAGGCCCTTAGAACGCTTCTAACTACGTGCACAGGCCTTCTAAGCCTGTAATATGGCCTTTTACAGCCTAATAAAGAGCCTACACGTAAATCACGTGGTTCCACGTGCCCAGACAGGTGGCCATCGGTCTAGTCCTTTCAGTCTCAATGGACTACGATGTATTAAGTCGTTTTCCTGAGCACCAGGCCCTTAGAACGCTTCTAACTACGTGCACAGGCCTTCTAAGCCTGTAATATGGCCTTTTACAGCCTAATAAAGAGCCTACACGTAAATCACGTGGTTCCACGTGCCCAGACAGGTGGCCATCGGTCTAGTCCTTTCAGTCTCAATGGACTACGATGTATTAAGTCGTTTTCCTGAGCGCCAGGCCCTTAGAACGCTTCTAACTACGTGCACAGGCCTTCTAAGCCTGTAATATGGCCTTTTACAGCCTAATAAAGAGCCTACACGTAAATCACGTGGTTCCACGTGCCCAGACAGGTGGCCATCGGTCTAGTCCTTTCAGTCTCAATGGACTACGATGTATTAAGTCGTTTTCCTGAGCACCAGGCCCTTAGAACGCTTCTAACTACGTGCACAGGCCTTCTAAGCCTGTAATATGGCCTTTTACAGCCTAATAAAGAGCCTACACGTAAATCACGTGGTTCCACGTGCCCAGACAGGTGGCCATCGGTCTAGTCCTTTCAGTCTCAATGGACTACGATGTATTAAGTCGTTTTCCTGAGCGCCAGGCCCTTAGAACGCTTCTAACTACGTGCACAGGCCTTCTAAGCCTGTAATATGGCCTTTTACAGCCTAATAAAGAGTCTACACGTAAATCACGTGGTTCCACGTGCCCAGACAGGTGGCCATCGGTCTAGTCCTTTCAGTCTCAATGGACTACGATGTATTAAGTCGTTTTCCTGAGCGCCAGGCCCTTAGAACGCTTCTAACTACGTGCACAGGCCTTCTAAGCCTGTAATATGGCCTTTTACAGCCTAATAAGAGCCTACACGTAAATCACGTGGTTCCACGTGCCCAGACAGGTGGCCATCGGTCTAGTCCTTTCAGTCTCAATGGACTACGATGTATTAAGTCGTTTTCCTGAGCACCAGGCCCTTAGAACGCTTCTAACTACGTGCACAGGCCTTCTAAGCCTGTAATATGGCCTTTTACAGCCTAATAAAGAGCCTACACGTAAATCACGTGGTTCCACGTGCCCAGACAGGTGGCCATCGGTCTAGTCCTTTCAGTCTCAATGGACTACGATGTATTAAGTCGTTTTCCTGAGCGCCAGGCCCTTAGAACGCTTCTAACTACGTGCACAGGCCTTCTAAGCCTGTAATATGGCCTTTTACAGCCTAATAAAGAGCCTACACGTAAATCACGTGGTTCCACGTGCCCAGACAGGTGGCCATCGGTCTAGTCCTTTCAGTCTCAATGGACTACGATGTATTAAGTCGTTTTCCTGAGCGCCAGGCCCTTAGAACGCTTCTAACTACGTGCACAGGCCTTCTAAGCCTGTAATATGGCCTTTTACAGCCTAATAAAGAGCCTACACGTAAATCACGTGGTTCCACGTGCCCAGACAGGTGGCCATCGGTCTAGTCCTTTCAGTCTCAATGGACTACGATGTATTAAGTCGTTTTCCTGAGCACCAGGCCCTTAGAACGCTTCTAACTACGTGCACAGGCCTTCTAAGCCTGTAATATGGCCTTTTACAGCCTAATAAAGAGCCTACACGTAAATCACGTGGTTCCACGTGCCCAGACAGGTGGCCATCGGTCTAGTCCTTTCAGTCTCAATGGACTACGATGTATTAAGTCGTTTTCCTGAGCACCAGGCCCTTAGAACGCTTCTAACTACGTGCACAGGCCTTCTAAGCCTGTAATATGGCCTTTTACAGCCTAATAAAGAGCCTACACGTAAATCACGTGGTTCCACGTGCCCAGACAGGTGGCCATCGGTCTAGTCCTTTCAGTCTCAATGGACTACGATGTATTAAGTCGTTTTCCTGAGCACCAGGCCCTTAGAACGCTTCTAACTACGTGCACAGGCCTTCTAAGCCTGTAATATGGCCTTTTACAGCCTAATAAAGAGCCTACACGTAAATCACGTGGTTCCACGTGCCCAGACAGGTGGCCATCGGTCTAGTCCTTTCAGTCTCAATGGACTACGATGTATTAAGTCGTTTTCCTGAGCACCAGGCCCTTAGAACGCTTCTAACTACGTGCACAGGCCTTCTAAGCCTGTAATATGGCCTTTTACAGCCTAATAAAGAGCCTACACGTAAATCACGTGGTTCCACGTGCCCAGACAGGTGGCCATCGGTCTAGTCCTTTCAGTCTCAATGGACTACGATGTATTAAGTCGTTTTCCTGAGCGCCAGGCCCTTAGAACGCTTCTAACTACGTGCACAGGCCTTCTAAGCCTGTAATATGGCCTTTTACAGCCTAATAAAGAGCCTACACGTAAATCACGTGGTTCCACGTGCCCAGACAGGTGGCCATCGGTCTAGTCCTTTCAGTCTCAATGGACTACGATGTATTAAGTCGTTTTCCTGAGCACCAGGCCCTTAGAACGCTTCTAACTACGTGCACAGGCCTTCTAAGCCTGTAATATGGCCTTTTACAGCCTAATAAAGAGCCTACACGTAAATCACGTGGTTCCACGTGCCCAGACAGGTGGCCATCGGTCTAGTCCTTTCAGTCTCAATGGACTACGATGTATTAAGTCGTTTTCCTGAGCGCCAGGCCCTTAGAACGCTTCTAACTACGTGCACAGGCCTTCTAAGCCTGTAATATGGCCTTTTACAGCCTAATAAAGAGCCTACACGTAAATCACGTGGTTCCACGTGCCCAGACAGGTGGCCATCGGTCTAGTCCTTTCAGTCTCAATGGACTACGATGTATTAAGTCGTTTTCCTGAGCGCCAGGCCCTTAGAACGCTTCTAACTACGTGCACAGGCCTTCTAAGCCTGTAATATGGCCTTTTACAGCCTAATAAAGAGCCTACACGTAAATCACGTGGTTCCACGTGCCCAGACAGGTGGCCATCGGTCTAGTCCTTTCAGTCTCAATGGACTACGATGTATTAAGTCGTTTTCCTGAGCACCAGGCCCTTAGAACGCTTCTAACTACGTGCACAGGCCTTCTAAGCCTGTAATATGGCCTTTTACAGCCTAATAAAGAGCCTACACGTAAATCACGTGGTTCCACGTGCCCAGACAGGTGGCCATCGGTCTAGTCCTTTCAGTCTCAATGGACTACGATGTATTAAGTCGTTTTCCTGAGCACCAGGCCCTTAGAACGCTTCTAACTACGTGCACAGGCCTTCTAAGCCTGTAATATGGCCTTTTACAGCCTAATAAAGAGCCTACACGTAAATCACGTGGTTCCACGTGCCCAGACAGGTGGCCATCGGTCTAGTCCTTTCAGTCTCAATGGACTACGATGTATTAAGTCGTTTTCCTGAGCACCAGGCCCTTAGAACGCTTCTAACTACGTGCACAGGCCTTCTAAGCCTGTAATATGGCCTTTTACAGCCTAATAAAGAGCCTACACGTAAATCACGTGGTTCCACGTGCCCAGACAGGTGGCCATCGGTCTAGTCCTTTCAGTCTCAATGGACTACGATGTATTAAGTCGTTTTCCTGAGCGCCAGGCCCTTAGAACGCTTCTAACTACGTGCACAGGCCTTCTAAGCCTGTAATATGGCCTTTTACAGCCTAATAAAGAGCCTACACGTAAATCACGTGGTTCCACGTGCCCAGACAGGTGGCCATCGGTCTAGTCCTTTCAGTCTCAATGGACTACGATGTATTAAGTCGTTTTCCTGAGCACCAGGCCCTTAGAACGCTTCTAACTACGTGCACAGGCCTTCTAAGCCTGTAATATGGCCTTTTACAGCCTAATAAAGAGCCTACACGTAAATCACGTGGTTCCACGTGCCCAGACAGGTGGCCATCGGTCTAGTCCTTTCAGTCTCAATGGACTACGATGTATTAAGTCGTTTTCCTGAGCGCCAGGCCCTTAGAACGCTTCTAACTACGTGCACAGGCCTTCTAAGCCTGTAATATGGCCTTTTACAGCCTAATAAAGAGCCTACACGTAAATCACGTGGTTCCACGTGCCCAGACAGGTGGCCATCGGTCTAGTCCTTTCAGTCTCAATGGACTACGATGTATTAAGTCGTTTTCCTGAGCACCAGGCCCTTAGAACGCTTCTAACTACGTGCACAGGCCTTCTAAGCCTGTAATATGGCCTTTTACAGCCTAATAAAGAGCCTACACGTAAATCACGTGGTTCCACGTGCCCAGACAGGTGGCCATCGGTCTAGTCCTTTCAGTCTCAATGGACTACGATGTATTAAGTCGTTTTCCTGAGCGCCAGGCCCTTAGAACGCTTCTAACTACGTGCACAGGCCTTCTAAGCCTGTAATATGGCCTTTTACAGCCTAATAAAGAGCCTACACGTAAATCACGTGGTTCCACGTGCCCAGACAGGTGGCCATCGGTCTAGTCCTTTCAGTCTCAATGGACTACGATGTATTAAGTCGTTTTCCTGAGCGCCAGGCCCTTAGAACGCTTCTAACTACGTGCACAGGCCTTCTAAGCCTGTAATATGGCCTTTTACAGCCTAATAAAGAGCCTACACGTAAATCACGTGGTTCCACGTGCCCAGACAGGTGGCCATCGGTCTAGTCCTTTCAGTCTCAATGGACTACGATGTATTAAGTCGTTTTCCTGAGCACCAGGCCCTTAGAACGCTTCTAACTACGTGCACAGGCCTTCTAAGCCTGTAATATGGCCTTTTACAGCCTAATAAAGAGCCTACACGTAAATCACGTGGTTCCACGTGCCCAGACAGGTGGCCATCGGTCTAGTCCTTTCAGTCTCAATGGACTACGATGTATTAAGTCGTTTTCCTGAGCACCAGGCCCTTAGAACGCTTCTAACTACGTGCACAGGCCTTCTAAGCCTGTAATATGGCCTTTTACAGCCTAATAAAGAGCCTACACGTAAATCACGTGGTTCCACGTGCCCAGACAGGTGGCCATCGGTCTAGTCCTTTCAGTCTCAATGGACTACGATGTATTAAGTCGTTTTCCTGAGCACCAGGCCCTTAGAACGCTTCTAACTACGTGCACAGGCCTTCTAAGCCTGTAATATGGCCTTTTACAGCCTAATAAAGAGTCTACACGTAAATCACGTGGTTCCACGTGCCCAGACAGGTGGCCATCGGTCTAGTCCTTTCAGTCTCAATGGACTACGATGTATTAAGTCGTTTTCCTGAGCACCAGGCCCTTAGAACGCTTCTAACTACGTGCACAGGCCTTCTAAGCCTGTAATATGGCCTTTTACAGCCTAATAAAGAGCCTACACGTAAATCACGTGGTTCCACGTGCCCAGACAGGTGGCCATCGGTCTAGTCCTTTCAGTCTCAATGGACTACGATGTATTAAGTCGTTTTCCTGAGCACCAGGCCCTTAGAACGCTTCTAACTACGTGCACAGGCCTTCTAAGCCTGTAATATGGCCTTTTACAGCCTAATAAAGAGCCTACACGTAAATCACGTGGTTCCACGTGCCCAGACAGGTGGCCATCGGTCTAGTCCTTTCAGTCTCAATGGACTACGATGTATTAAGTCGTTTTCCTGAGCACCAGGCCCTTAGAACGCTTCTAACTACGTGCACAGGCCTTCTAAGCCTGTAATATGGCCTTTTACAGCCTAATAAAGAGCCTACACGTAAATCACGTGGTTCCACGTGCCCAGACAGGTGGCCATCGGTCTAGTCCTTTCAGTCTCAATGGACTACGATGTATTAAGTCGTTTTCCTGAGCACCAGGCCCTTAGAACGCTTCTAACTACGTGCACAGGCCTTCTAAGCCTGTAATATGGCCTTTTACAGCCTAATAAAGAGCCTACACGTAAATCACGTGGTTCCACGTGCCCAGACAGGTGGCCATCGGTCTAGTCCTTTCAGTCTCAATGGACTACGATGTATTAAGTCGTTTTCCTGAGCACCAGGCCCTTAGAACGCTTCTAACTACGTGCACAGGCCTTCTAAGCCTGTAATATGGCCTTTTACAGCCTAATAAAGAGCCTACACGTAAATCACGTGGTTCCACGTGCCCAGACAGGTGGCCATCGGTCTAGTCCTTTCAGTCTCAATGGACAACGATGTATTAAGTCGTTTTCCTGAGCGCCAGGCCCTTAGAACGCTTCTAACTACGTGCACAGGCCTTCTAAGCCTGTAATATGGCCTTTAACAGCCTAATAAAGAGCCTACACGTAAATCACGTGGTTCCACGTGCCCAGATAGATGGTCATCGGTTTAGTCCTTTCAGTCTCAATGGACTACGATGTATTAAGTTGTTTTCCTGAGCACCAGGCCCTTAGAACGCTTCTAACTACGTGCACAGGCCTTCTAAGCCTGTAATATGGCCTTTTACAGCCTAATAAAGAGCCTACACGTAAATCACGTGGTTCCACGTGCCCAGACAGGTGGCCATCGGTCTAGTCCTTTCAGTCTCAATGGACTACGATGTATTAAGTCGTTTTCCTGAGCACCAGGCCCTTAGAACGCTTCTAACTACGTGCACAGGCCTTCTAAGCCTGTAATATGGCCTTTTACAGCCTAATAAAGAGCCTACACGTAAATCACGTGGTTCCACGTGCCCAGACAGGTGGCCATCGGTCTAGTCCTTTCAGTCTCAATGGACTACGATGTATTAAGTCGTTTTCCTGAGCGCCAGGCCCTTAGAACGCTTCTAACTACGTGCACAGGCCTTCTAAGCCTGTAATATGGCCTTTTACAGCCTAATAAAGAGCCTACACGTAAATCACGTGGTTCCACGTGCCCAGACAGGTGGCCATCGGTCTAGTCCTTTCAGTCTCAATGGACTACGATGTATTAAGTCGTTTTCCTGAGCACCAGGCCCTTAGAACGCTTCTAACTACGTGCACAGGCCTTCTAAGCCTGTAATATGGCCTTTTACAGCCTAATAAAGAGCCTACACGTAAATCACGTGGTTCCACGTGCCCAGACAGGTGGCCATCGGTCTAGTCCTTTCAGTCTCAATGGACTACGATGTATTAAGTCGTTTTCCTGAGCACCAGGCCCTTAGAACGCTTCTAACTACGTGCACAGGCCTTCTAAGCCTGTAATATGGCCTTTTACAGCCTAATAAAGAGCCTACACGTAAATCACGTGGTTCCACGTGCCCAGACAGGTGGCCATCGGTCTAGTCCTTTCAGTCTCAATGGACTACGATGTATTAAGTCGTTTTCCTGAGCACCAGGCCCTTAGAACGCTTCTAACTACGTGCACAGGCCTTCTAAGCCTGTAATATGGCCTTTTACAGCCTAATAAGAGCCTACACGTAAATCACGTGGTTCCACGTGCCCAGACAGGTGGCCATTGGTCTAGTCCTTTCAGTCTCAATGGACTACGATGTATTAAGTCGTTTTCCTGAGCACCAGGCCCTTAGAACGCTTCTAACTACGTGCACAGGCCTTCTAAGCCTGTAATATGGCCTTTTACAGCCTAATAAAGAGCCTACACGTAAATCACGTGGTTCCACGTGCCCAGACAGGTGGCCATCGGTCTAGTCCTTTCAAGTCTCAATGGACTACGATGTATTAAGTCGTTTTCCTGAGCACCAGGCCCTTAGAACGCTTCTAACTACGTGCACAGGCCTTCTAAGCCTGTAATATGGCCTTTTACAGCCTAATAAGAGAGCCTACACGTAAATCACGTGTTCCACGTGCCAGACAGGTGGCCATCGGTCTAGTCCTTTCAGTCTCAATGGACTACGATGTATTAAGTCGTTTTCCTGAGCACCGGGCCCCTTTAGGAACCGTTCAACTACGTGCAACAGGCCTTTCTAAGCCTGTAATAATGGCTTTTTTTACTCAAGATGCCTTTCTAGAGGACTCGAAGAGTGTCATACCAGCGTAAAGTGGTTGCAGTGGTGTTCCAACTGGTGACCATTGTACTTGTATAAGATGGCTATGTACAATGGAAAACGATTGGAACGTCG
>JASGCC010001281.1:18952-39687 GCA_030067915.1 Hydractinia echinata | reverse complement strand
GTCGTTCCGCTCATATGAGTTAGCAATCACTTGTTGCGTCATACATATTCGTATTACAACTATGTCATTCCTTAGCGTTGGCGCTTTATATGCCTTGAACAATTTGACATGATGGTTGCTATCCGGCTTTAAAAGGAAACTATTAGACTGTGGGGGCTTAAATTGAACTGATTTCTGGACTTGAGCTTATAACAATGTCAATAAATGACATCAAACGAGGAACTCCCAAGAAAATAACCATTCTTCTTATTTTATGATGACATGATTGCTGGGAACTCACGCGATTACACCTGGCGCTGTGGTAGCGCTTATTAGAAAATTTTAGATAAAAAGTCATTTTTTACACTGTCAGACCAATCCTGTAGCCGCGTTAGCGCGCGTCTGAAAAATAGAGACGGTTTCATAAAGTATGTTCATTGACTTTCTAACAAGGTGATCAGTCCGTTTTGAGTTAAACGGTTGCGTCACATATTCGTACCACCATGTATTTAGCGTTTTTTCTGCCATTACTAGGTGCATCGCTTTTAAACACGTGAAAACGATTGACTTGACTGTAATTATAAAGCTCGATTTTGGACTTTGACTTTATAATGTGATAATGAAGACCAATTGGAAACTCAAGAAATAACATTTTCTTAATTTGAATGATCGCGAACTCAGCGATTACCACTGGGCGCTGTGGTAGCGTTGCTTTATTTTAAAAATTTAGATAAATAAGTCATTTTTTCTGTGGGGACCGAAGTTCGCTATCCGGTTGTTTAGCTGCGCGCTGAAAAATAGAGACGGTTTCATCAACATACATGTCATTTGACTTTCTAAACTAGTATCAGTCCGTGTTGAGATTAACAACGGTTGCGTCACATATTTCGTACAACATGTAATTTAGCGATATGTTTTCTGAAACATTACTATGTGTCGTACATCGCTTTACAGTGAAACGATTGACTGTGAGGGGCCTCTCAATTAGGCTGATTTAGATAATAGCGCGTATATTTGCCTTGTCACCTGTTGACCTTATAATAAGTGCACATGTTCTAACACTTAAATTGACAAACAATTGGATCTCACCAAGAAATGAACATTCTTCCTTAATTTGACATGATGTGCTGGAACTCCACGATTAACACTGGGCCGCTGTGTAGCGCTTTATACTTTAAAAATTTAGATAAAAAAAGTCATTTTTTACCATGTTCAGACCAATCCTAGCGGTTAGCGGGCTGCGTCTCGAAAAACAGCAGGCAGCACCGGTTTCATAAAGTACATGTCTTGACTTATCTAACAGTATCAGTTCCGTTGTTGAGTACAACGGTTGCCGTCACATATTCGTACCACCATGTTATTTTACGATATTTTTCTGACATTACTTAGTACGGCTGCATCGCTTTTTAACAGTGAAAGATTGACTGTGGGACTTACATTAAACGATTTTTTGACTTTGACCTTATAGTGTGATATATATCAAGATTGGACTTGCCATCAGACAATAACATTCTTCTTAATTTGACATGATTGCTGGACACTCAGCGATTACAACTGGATGCGCTGTGGTTAGCGCTTTATTTAAAAGATTTTTAGATAATAAGTCTGGGCCTTTTTTCTAGTCTCTGTGGACCAATTCCTATCCGAGTCTCACTGTGCGCACGCTGAAAATAATGGGACCGGAGTTTTCATAGAGTACTATATGTCATTGACTTCTACACCTAGTATCAGTACCGTTGAGATCGCATACCCAACAGGTTGTCGTGTTTACTATATTTTCGTTACTATCGTGGCTTGTACAGCGTGACTATTTTATTTACAGCTAGGAGCTATTACTAGGCTTTGAGAGCATGTTTGTATACAAGTAGAAACGATGTAACTGTGGGACTTAATTACAGCTGAGATTTGGACTCTTGACCTTATAAGTCGTGATAAATTGAGGCAATTGGAACTCCAAAGATAATAAATTCTATTCTTTAAGTTGTGAGCATGACTCTGCTGGAACTCTCAGCGATTACAACAGGCTGGCGCTGTAGATTAGCGCTTTTGAATTTAGCTAATCTTAATGTATAAATAAGTTGGTTGTCTGGACTGTCGGGAACCAATAAATCCTGAGCGGCCCTTACCAGTTCAATGACAACTGTCACGCTGAAAGCAATTAACGAAAGCGAGCGCTCCTCTGGCAGGCATAAACACTACTTTCATGATTTCTAACGGTATCAAGCCAAGTTACTCTGAATGTGTGAAACGGTTTCGTCAGTCGATGCATTATCTCGTACCTCAGACATTGTCGCATTTAGAACGTGATAATCTTCCGATATTATAGGGTTATGCATCGCGCCTTTAACAGTGAAATGATTGACTGTGGGGCTTTATTTGAACTGATTTAGACTTCACCTTATAAAACGTGTGTGCATTAAATCGAACACAAGATTTGCGATCTCCGCTATATATCTTACTGTTAATTTGACAGCGATCTGCTGGAACTCATGCGATTACACTGGATGACACCTCGTGGTATCCAAGCATTATTTTAACAAAAGTTTAGATAAGCACGCGCACAGGCCTCTAAAGGCTGTAATATGGCCTTTTGCTGCCTAATAAGTGCCTTACACGTAAATCACGTGTTCCACGCGCCCACTGGCCACCATTGGTCTAGTCTTTCTACCTCAATGGACTACGACGTCCCAAGTCGTTTTCCTTGGGACGTGGCTTTAGAAACCGTCAACTACGCGCACAGGCCTCTAAAGGCTGTAATATGGCCTTTTGCGGCCTAATAAGGCCTTACACGTAAATCACGTGCTTCCACGCGCCCGGCAGGCTACCATTGGCCTAGTGTTCCCACTATCAATGGACTACGACGTCCCAATCGTTTTCCTTGGCGACGTGGCTTTAGAAGCCCGTCAACTAGGCGCACAGGCCTCTAAAGGCTGTCAATATGGCCTTTTGCGCCTAATAAGGACCTTACACGTAAATCACGTGCTTCCACGCGCCCCGGCAGGTCTACCATTGGTCTAGTGTTCCCAGTCTCAATGACTACGACGTCCCAAGTCGTTCTCCTTGGCGCCATGGCATTAGAGACACGTTAACTACGTGCACAGACCTCTAAAGACTGTAATATGGCCTTTTGCAGCCTAATAAGGGCCTTACACGTAAATCACGTGCTTCCACGCGCCCCGGCAGGCTACCATTGGTCTAGTGTTCCCAGTCGCATGACTACGACGTCCCAAGTCGTTTTCCTTGGCGCCGTGGCTTTAGAAGACCGTCAACTACGCGCACAGGCCTCTAAAGGCTGTAATATGGCCTTTTGCCGCCTAATAAGGGCCCTTACACGTAAATCACGTGCTTCCACGCGCCCCGGCAGGCTACCATTGGTCTAGTGTTCCAGTCGCAATGAACTACGACGTCCCAAGTCGTTTTCCTTGGCGACGTGGCTTTAGAAGACCGTCAACTACGCGCACAGGCCTCTAAAGGCTGTAATATGGCCTTTTGCGCCTAATAAGGCCTTACACGTAAATCACGTGCTTCCAGGCGCCCCGGCAGGCTACCATTGGTCTAGTGTTCCCAGTCGCAATGAACTACGACGTCCCAAGTCGTTTTCCTTGGCGCCGTGGCTTTAGAAGACCGTCAACTACGCGCACAGGCCTCTAAAGGCTGTAATATGGCCTTTTGCCGCCTAATAAGGCCCTTACACGTAAATCACGTGCTTCCACGCGCCCCGGCAGGCTACCATTGGTCTAGTGTTCCCAGACTCAATGGACTACGACGTCACAAGTCGTTCTCCTTAGCGCCATGGCATTAGAACACCGTTAACTACGTGCACAGACCTCTAAAGACTGTAATATGGCCTTTTGCAGCCTAATAAGGGCCTTACACGTAAATCACGTGCTTCCACGCGCCCCGGCAGGCTACCATTGGTCTAGTGTTCCCAGTCGCAATGAACTACGACGTCCCAAGTCGTTTTCCTTGGCGACGTGGCTTTAGAAGACCGTCAACTACGTGCACAGGCCTCTAAAGGCTGTAATATGGCCTTTTGCAGCCTAATAAGGGCCTTACACGTAAATCACGTGCTTCCACGCGCCCCGGCAGGCTACCATTGGTCTAGTGTTCCCACTCGCAATGGACTACGACGTCCCAAGTCGTTTTCCTTGGCGCCGTGGCTTTAGAAGACCGTCAACTACGCGCACAGGCCTCTAAAGGCTGTAATATGGCCTTTTGCCGCCTAATAAGGGCCTTACACGTAAATCACGTGCTTCCACGCGCCCCGGCAGGCTACCATTGGTCTAGTGTTCCCAGTCGCAATGAACTACGACGTCCCAAGTCGTTTTCCTTGGCGCCGTGGCTTTAGAAGACCGTCAACTACGCGCACAGGCCTCTAAAGGCTGTAATATGGCCTTTTGCCGCCTAATAAGGCCTTACACGTAAATCACGTGCTTCCACGCGCCCCGGCAGGCTACCATTGGTCTAGTGTTCCCAGTCCAATGGACTACGACGTCCACAAGTCGTTTCCTTAGCGCCATGGCATTAGAACACCGTTAACTACGTGCACAGACCTCTAAAGACTGTAATATGGCCTTTTGCAGCCTAATAAGGGCCTTACACGTAAATCACGTGCTTCCACGCGCCCCGGCAGGCTACCATTGGTCTAGTGTTCCCAGTCGCAATGAACTACGACGTCCCAAGTCGTTTTCCTTGGCGCCGTGGCTTTAGAAGACCGTCAACTACGCGCACAGGCCTCTAAAGGCTGTAATATGGCCTTTTGCCGCCTAATAAGGCCTTACACGTAAATCACGTGCTTCCACGCGCCCCGGCAGGCTACCATTGGTCTAGTGTTCCCAGTCGCAATGGACTACGACGTCCCAAGTCGTTTTCCTTGGCGCCATGGCCTTATGACACTGTTAAATACGTGCACAGGCCTCTAAAGGCTGTAATATGGCCTTTTGCCGCCTAATAAGTGCCTTACACGTAAATCACGTGGTTCCACGCGCCCAGGCTGGTCACCATTGGTCTAGTCTTCTACTCTCAATGGACTACGACGTCCCAAGTCGTTTTCCTTGGCGACGTGGCTTTAGAAGACCGTCAACTACGCGCACAGGCCTCTAAAGACTGTAATATGGCCTTTTGCAGCCTAATAAGGGCCTTACACGTAAATCACGTGCTTCCACGCGCCCCGGCAGGCTACCATTGGTCTAGTGTTCCCAGTCGCAATGAACTACGACGTCCCAAGTCGTTTTCCTTGGCGCCGTGGCTTTAGAAGACCGTCAACTACGCGCACAGGCCTCTAAAGGCTGTAATATGGCCTTTTGCAGCCTAATAAGGGCCTTACACGTAAATCACGTGCTTCCACGCGCCCCGGCAGGCTACCATTGGTCTAGTGTTCCCAGTCGCAATGAACTACGACGTCCCAAGTCGTTTTCCTTGGCGCCGTGGCTTTAGAAGACCGTCAACTACGCGCACAGGCCTCTAAAGGCTGTAATATGGCCTTTTGCCGCCTAATAAGTGCCTTACACGTAAATCACGTGCTTCCAACGCGCCCGGCAGGCTACCATTGGTCTAGTGTTCCCAGTCGCAATGGACTACGACGTCCCAAGTCGTTTTCCTGAGCGTCGTTGCTTTAGAAGACCGTCAACTACGTGCACAGACCTCTAAAGACTGTAATATGGCCTTTTGCAGCCTAATAAGGGCCTTACACGTAAATCACGTGCTTCCACGCGCCCCGGCAGGCTACCATTGGTCTAGTGTTCCCAGTCGCAATGAACTACGACGTCCCAAGTCGTTTTCCTTGGCGCCGTGGCTTTAGAAGACCGTCAACTACGCGCACAGGCCTCTAAGGCTGTAATATGGCCTTTTGCCGCCTAATAAGGCCCTTACACGTAAATCACGTGCTTCCACGTGCCCCGGCAGGCTACCATTGGTCTAGTGTTCCCAGTCACAATGGACTACGACGTCACAAGTCGTTTTCCTTGGCGCCATGGCCTTATGACACTGTTAAATACGTGCACAGGCCTCTAAAGGCTGTAATATGGCCTTTTGCAGCCTAATAAGGGCCTTACACGTAAATCACGTGCTTCCACGCGCCCCGGCAGGCTACCATTGGTCTAGTGTTCCCAGTCTCAATGGACTACGACGTCCCAAGTCGTTTTCCTTGGCGCCGTGGCTTTAGAAGACCGTCAACTACGCGCACAGGCCTCTAAAGGCTGTAATATGGCCTTTTGCAGCCTAATAAGGGCCTTACACGTAAATCACGTGCTTCCACGCGCCCCGGCAGGCTACCATTGGTCTAGTGTTCCCAGTCGCAATGAACTACGACGTCCCAAGTCGTTTTCCTTGGCGCCGTGGCTTTAGAAGACCGTCAACTACGCGCACAGGCCTCTAAAGGCTGTAATATGGCCTTTTGCCGCCTAATAAGGCCTTACACGTAAATCACGTGCTTCCACGCGCCCCGGCAGGCTACCATTGGTCTAGTGTTCCCAGTCGCAATGGACTACGACGTCCCAAGTCGTTTTCCTTGGCGCCGTGGCTTTAGAAGACCGTCAACTACGCGCACAGGCCTCTAAAGGCTGTAATATGGCCTTTTGCCGCCTAATAAGGCCTTACACGTAAATCACGTGCTTCCACGCGCCCCGGCAGGCTACCATTGGTCTAGTGTTCCCAGTCGCAATGGAACTACGACGTCCCAAGTCGTTTTCCTTGGCGCCATGGCTTTAGAAGACCGTCAACTACGCGCACAGGCCTCTAAAGGCTGTAATATGGCCTTTTGCCGCCTAATAAGGGCCTTACACGTAAATCACGTGCTTCCACGCGCCCCGGCAGGCTACCATTGGTCTAGTGTTCCCAGTCCAATGGACTACGACGTCCCAAGTCGTTTTCCTTGGCGCCATGGCTTTAGAAGACCGTCAACTACGTGCACAGGCCTCTAAAGGCTGTAATATGGCCTTTTGCAGCCTAATAAGGCCTTACACGTAAATCACGTGCTTCCACGCGCCCCGGCAGGCTACCATTGGTCTAGTGTTCCCAGTCGCAATGGAACTACGACGTCCCAAGTCGTTTTCCTTGGCGCCGTGGCTTTAGAAGACCGTCAACTACGCGCACAGGCCTCTAAAGGCTGTAATATGGCCTTTTGCAGCCTAATAAGGGCCTTACACGTAAATCACGTGCTTCCACGCGCCCCGGCAGGCTACCATTGGTCTAGTGTTCCCAGTCGCAATGAACTACGACGTCCCAAGTCGTTTTCCTTGGCGCCATGGCTTTAGAAGACCGTCAACTACGCGCACAGGCCTCTAAAGGCTGTAATATGGCTTTTGCCGCCTAATAAGGGCCTTACACGTAAATCACGTGCTTCCACGCGCCCGGCAGGCTCACCATTGGTCTAGTTTCCAGTCTCAATGGACTACGACGTCCCAAGTCGTTTTCCTTGGCGCCGTGGCTTTAGAAGACCGTCAACTACGCGCACAGGCCTCTAAAGGCTGTAATATGGCCTTTTGCAGCCTAATAAGGGCCTTACACGTAAATCACGTGCTTCCACGCGCCCCGGCAGGTTACCATTGGTCTAGTGTTCCCACTCGCAATGGACTGCGACGTCCCAAATCGTTTTCCTTGGCGACGTGGCTTTAGAAGCCCGTCAACTACGCGCACAGGCCTCTAAAGGCTGTCAAATGGCCTTTTGCAGCCTAATAAGGACCTTACACGTAAATCACGTGCTTCCACGCGCCCCGGCAGGCTACCATTGGTCTAGTGTTCCCAGACTCAATGGACTACGACGTCACAAGTCGTTCTCCTTAGCGCCATGGCATTAGAACACCGTTAACTACGTGCACAGACCTCTAAAGACTGTAATATGGCCTTTTGCAGCCTAATAAGGGCCTTACACGTAAATCACGTGCTTCCACGCGCCCCGGCAGGCTACCATTGGTCTAGTGTTCCCAGTCGCAATGGACTACGACGTCCCAAGTCGTTTTCCTTGGCGCCATGGCCTTAGAACACCGTTAACTACGTGCACAGGCCTCTAAAGGCTGTAATATGGCCTTTTGCCGCCTAATAAGTGCCTTACACGTAAATCACGTGCTTCCACGCGCCCAGGCAGGCTACCATTGGTCTAGTCTTCCAGTCTCAATGGACTACGACGTCCCAAGTCGTTTTCCTTGGCGCCGTGGCTTTAGAAGACCGTCAACTACGCGCACAGGCCTCTAAAGGCTGTAATATGGCCTTTTGCAGCCTAATAAGGGCCTTACACGTAAATCACGTGCTTCCACGCGCCCCGGCAGGCTACCATTGGTCTAGTGTTCCCAGTCGCAATGGACTACGACGTCCCAAGTCGTTTTCCTTGGCGCCGTGGCTTTAGAAGACCGTCAACTACGCGCACAGGCCTCTAAAGGCTGTCATATGGCCTTTTGCAGCCTAATAAGGGCCTTACACGTAAATCACGTGCTTCCACGCGCCCCGGCAGGCTACCATTGGTCTAGTGTTCCCAGTCGCAATGAACTACGACGTCCCAAGTCGTTTTCCTTGGCGCCGTGGCTTTAGAAGACCGTCAACTACGCGCACAGGCCTCTAAAGGCTGTAATATGGCCTTTTGCCGCCTAATAAGGCCCTTACACGTAAATCACGTGCTTCCACGCGCCCCGGCAGGCTACCATTGGTCTAGTGTTCCCAGACTCAATGGACTACGACGTCACAAGTCGTTCTCCTTAGCGCCATGGCATTAGAACACCGTTAACTACGTGCACAGACCTCTAAAGACTGTAATATGGCCTTTTGCAGCCTAATAAGGGCCTTACACGTAAATCACGTGCTTCCACGCGCCCCGGCAGGCTACCATTGGTCTAGTGTTCCCAGTCGCAATGAACTACGACGTCCCAAGTCGTTTTCCTTGGCGCCGTGGCTTTAGAAGACCGTCAACTACGCGCACAGGCCTCTAAAGGCTGTAATATGGCCTTTTGCTGCCTAATAAGGGCCTTACACGTAAATCACGTGCTTCCACGCGCCCCGGCAGGCTACCATTGGTCTAGTGTTCCCAGTCGCAATGGACTACGACGTCCCAAGTCTTTTTCCTTGGCGCCAAGGCCTTATGACACTGTTAAATACGTGCACTGGCCTCTAAAGGCTGTAATATGGCCTTTTGCCGCCTAATAAGTGCCTTACACATAAATCACGGGGTTCCACCCGCCCAGGTTGGTCACCCTTGGTCTAGTCCTTCTACTCTCAATGGACTACGACGTCCCAAGTCGTTTTTCCTTGGCGACGTGGCTTTAGAAAACCGTCAAGTACGCGCACATGCCTCTAAAGGCTTGAATATGGCCTTTTGCGGCCTAATAAGGGCCTTACACGTAAATCACGTGCTTCCAGGCGCCCCGGCAGGCTACCATTTGGTCTAGTGTTCCCAGTCGCAATGAACTACCACGTCCCAAGTCGTTTTCCTTGGCGCCATGGCCTTATGACACTGTTAAATACGTGCACGGGCCTCTAAAAGCTGTAATATGGCCTTTTGCCGCCTAATAAGTGCCTTACACGTAAATCACGTGGTTCCACGCGCCCAGGCTGGCACCATTGGTCTAGTCCTTCTACTCTCAATGGACTACGACGTCCCAAGTCGTTTTCCTTGGCGACGTGGCTTTAGAAGACCGTCAAGTACGCGCACAGGCCTCTAAAGGCTGTAATATGGCCTTTTGCGGCCTAATAAGGGCCTTACACGTAAATCACGTGCTTCCACGCGCCCCGGCAGGCTACCATTGGTCTAGTGTTCCCACTCGCAATGGACTGCGACGTCCCAAATCGTTTTCCTTGGCGACGTGGCTTTAGAAGCCCGTCAACTACGCGCACAGGCCTCTAAAGGCTGTAATATGGCCTTTTGCCGCCTAATAAGGCCCTTACACGTAAATCACGTGCTTCCACGCGCCCCGGCAGGCTACCATTGGTCTAGTGTTCCCAGACTCAATGGACTACGACGTCACAAGTCGTTCTCCTTAGCGCCATGGCATTAGAACACCGTTAACTACGTGCACAGACCTCTAAAGACTGTAATATGGCCTTTTGCAGCCTAATAAGGGCCTTACACGTAAATCACGTGCTTCCACGCGCCCCGGCAGGCTACCATTGGTCTAGTGTTCCCAGTCGCAATGAACTACGACGTCCCAAGTCGTTTTCCTTGGCGCCGTGGCTTTAGAAGACCGTCAACTACGCGCACAGGCCTCTAAAGGCTGTAATATGGCCTTTTGCCGCCTAATAAGGGCCTTACACGTAAATCACGTGCTTCCACGCGCCCCGGCAGGCTACCATTGGTCTAGTGTTCCCAGTCGCAATGAACTACGACGTCCCAAGTCGTTTTCCTTGGCGCCATGGCCTTATGACACCGTTAACTACGTGCACAGGCCTCTAAAGGCTGTAATATGGCCTTTTGCCGCCTAATAAGTGCCTTACACGTAAATCACGTGCTTCCACGCGCCCAGGCTGGTCACCATTGGTCTAGTCTTCCTACTCTCAATGGACTACGACGTCCCAAGTCGTTTTCCTTGGCGACGTGGCTTTAGAAGACCGTCAACTACGCGCACAGGCCTCTAAAGGCTGTAATATGGCCTTTTGCAGCCTAATAAGGGCCTTACACGTAAATCACGTGCTTCCACGCGCCCCGGCAGGCTACCATTGGTCTAGTGTTCCCAGTCGCAATGAACTACGACGTCCCAAGTCGTTTTCCTTGGCGCCATGGCCTTATGACACTGTTAAATACGTGCACAGGCCTCTAAAGGCTGTAATATGGCCTTTTGCCGCCTAATAAGTGCCTTACACGTAAATCACGTGGTTCCACGCGCCCAGGCTGGCCACCATTGGTCTAGTCCTTCTACTCTCAATGGACTACGACGTCCCAAGTCGTTTTCCTTGGCGACGTGGCTTTAGGAAGACCGTCAAGTACGCGCACAGGCCTCTAAAGGCTGTAATATGGCCTTTTGCGGCCTAATAAGGGCCTTACACGTAAATCACGTGCTTCCACGAGCCCCGGCAGGCTACCATTGGTCTAGTGTTCCCACTCGCAATGGACTACGACGTCCCAAGTCGTTTTCCTTGGCGCCGTGGCTTTAGAAGACCGTCAACTACGCGCACAGGCCTCTAAAGGCTGTAATATGGCCTTTTGCCGCCTAATAAGGCCTTACACGTAAATCACGTGCTTCCACGCGCCCCGGCAGGCTACCATTGGTCTAGTGTTCCCAGACTCAATGGACTACGACGTCACAAGTCGTTCTCCTTAGCGCCATGGCATTAGAACACCGTTAACTACGTGCACAGACCTCTAAAGACTGTAATATGGCCTTTTGCAGCCTAATAAGGGCCTTACACGTAAATCACGTGCTTCCACGCGCCCCGGCAGGCTACCATTGGTCTAGTGTTCCCAGTCGCAATGAACTACGACGTCCCAAGTCGTTTTCCTTGGCGCCGTGGCTTTAGAAGACCGTCAACTACGCGCACAGGCCTCTAAAGGCTGTAATATGGCCTTTTGCCGCCTAATAAGGGCCTTACACGTAAATCACGTGCTTCCACGCGCCCCGGCAGGCTACCATTGGTCTAGTGTTCCCAGTCGCAATGGACTACGACGTCCCAAGTCGTTTTCCTTGGCGCCATGGCCTTATGACACTGTTAAATACGTGCACAGGCCTCTAAAGGCTGTAATATGGCCTTTTGCCGCCTAATAAGTGCCTTACACGTAAATCACGTGGTTCCACGCGCCCAGGCTGGTCACCATTGGTCTAGTCTTCTACTCTCAATGGACTACGACGTCCCAAGTCGTTTTCCTTGGCGACGTGGCTTTAGAAGACCGTCAAGTACGCGCACAGGCCTCTAAAGGCTGTAATATGGCCTTTTGCGGCCTAATAAGGGCCTTACACGTAAATCACGTGCTTCCACGCGCCCCGGCAGGCTACCATTGGTCTAGTGTTCCCACTCGCAATGGACTGCGACGTCCCAAATCGTTTTCCTTGGCGACGTGGCTTTAGAAGCCCGTCAACTACGCGCACAGGCCTCTAAAGGCTGTCAAATGGCCTTTTGCGGCCTAATAAGGACCTTACACGTAAATCACGTGCTTCCACGCGCCCCGGCAGGCTACCATTGGTCTAGTGTTCCCAGACTCAATGGACTACGACGTCACAAGTCGTTCTCCTTAGCGCCATGGCATTAGAACACCGTTAACTACGTGCACAGACCTCTAAAGACTGTAATATGGCCTTTTGCAGCCTAATAAGGGCCTTACACGTAAATCACGTGCTTCCACGCGCCCCGGCAGGCTACCATTGGTCTAGTGTTCCCAGTCGCAATGGACTACGACGTCCCAAGTCGTTTTCCTTGGCGCCGTGGCTTTAGAAGACCGTCAACTACGCGCACAGGCCTCTAAAGGCTGTAATATGGCCTTTTGCAGCCTAATAAGGGCCTTACACGTAAATCACGTGCTTCCACGCGCCCCGGCAGGCTACCATTGGTCTAGTGTTCCCAGTCGCAATGAACTACGACGTCCCAAGTCGTTTTCCTTGGCGCCATGGCCTTATGACACTGTTAAATACGTGCACAGGCCTCTAAAGGCTGTAATATGGCCTTTTGCCGCCTAATAAGTGCCTTACACGTAAATCACGTGGTTCCACGCGCCCAGGCTGGTCACCATTGGTCTAGTCTTCTACTCTCAATGGACTACGACGTCCCAAGTCGTTTTTCCTTGGCGACGTGGCTTTAGAAGACCGTCAAGTACGCGCACAGGCCTCTAAAGGCTGTAATATGGCCTTTGCGGCCTAATAAGGGCCTTACACGTAAATCACGTGCTTCCACGCGCCCCGGCAGGCTACCATTGGTCTAGTGTTCCCACTCGCAATGGACTGCGACGTCCCAAATCGTTTTCCTTGGCGACGTGGCTTTAGAAGCCCGTCAACTTCGCGCACAGGCCTCTAAAGGCTGTCATATGGCCTTTTGCAGCCTAATAAGGGCCTTACACGTAAATCACGTGCTTCCAGGCGCCCCGGCAGGCTACCATTGGTCTAGTGTTCCCAGTCGCAATGAACTACGACGTCCCAAGTCGTTTTCCTTGGCGCCGTGGCTTTAGAAGACCGTCAACTACGCGCACAGGCCTCTAAAGGCTGTAATATGGCCTTTTGCCGCCTAATAAGGCCCTTACACGTAAATCACGTGCTTCCACGCGCCCCGGCAGGCTACCATTGGTCTAGTGTTCCCAGACTCAATGGACTACGACGTCACAAGTCGTTCTCCTTAGCGCCATGGCATTAGAACACCGTTAACTACGTGCACAGACCTCTAAAGACTGTAATATGGCCTTTTGCAGCCTAATAAGGGCCTTACACGTAAATCACGTGCTTCCACGCGCCCCGGCAGGCTACCATTGGTCTAGTGTTCCCAGTCGCAATGAACTACGACGTCCCAAGTCGTTTTCCTTGGCGCCGTGGCTTTAGAAGACCGTCAACTACGCGCACAGGCCTCTAAAGGCTGTAATATGGCCTTTTGCTGCCTAATAAGGGCCTTACACGTAAATCACGTGCTTCCACGCGCCCCGGCACGCTACCATTGGTCTAGTGTTCCCACTCGCAATGGACTACGACGTCCCAAGTCTTTTTCCTTGGCGCCAAGGCCTTATGACACTGTTAAATACGTGCACTGGCCTCTAAAGGCTGTAATATGGCCTTTTGCCGCCTAATAAGTGCCTTACACATAAATCACGGGGTTCCACGCGCCCAGGCTGGTCACCATTGGTCTAGTCCTTCTACTCTCAATGGACTACGACGTCCCAAGTCGTTTTTCCTTGGCGACGTGGCTTTAGAAGACCGTCAAGTACGCGCACATGCCTCTAAAGGCTTGAATATGGCCTTTTGCGGCCTAATAAGGGCCTTACACGTAAATTACGTGCTTCCAGGCGCCCCGGCAGGCTACCATTGGTCTAGTGTTCCCAGTCGCAATGAACTACCACGTCCCAAGTCGTTTTCCTTGGCGCCATGGCCTTATGACACTGTTAAATACGTGCACGGGCCTCTAAAAGCTGTAATATGGCCTTTTGCCGCCTAATAAGTGCCTTACACGTAAATCACGTGCTTCCACGCCGCCCCGGCAGGCTAACCATTGGTCTAGTCCTTCCCAGTCGCAATGGAACTACGACCGTCCCAAGTCGTTTTTCCTTTGGCGCCGTGGCTTAGAAGACCCGTCAACTACGCGCACAGGCCTCTAAAGGTTGTAATATGGCCTTTTGCCGGCCAATAAGGCCCTTTACACGTAATCACGTGCTCCACTCGCCCCGGCAGGCTACCATTGGTCTAGTGTTCCCAGTCGCAATGAACTACGACGTTCCCAAGTCGTTTTCCTTGGGCGCCGGTTGGCTTTAGAAGACCGTCAACTACGCGCACAGGCTTCTAAAGGCTGTAATATGGTCTTTTGCTGGCCCTAACTAAGGCCCTTGACACGTAAATCACGTGCTTCCAGGCGCCACCCAGCAGGCTACCATTGGTCTAGTGTTCCCAGTCGCCAAGGAACTACGACGTCCCAAGTCGTTTTCCTTGGCGCCGTGGCTTTAGAAGACCGTTCAACTACGCGCACAGGCCTCTAAAGGCTTGAATATGGCCTTTTGCGGCCTAATAAGGGCCTTACACGTAAATCACGTGCTTCCATGAGCCCCTGCAGGCTACCATTGGTCTAGTGTTCCCAGTCGCAATGGTCTACGACGTCCCAAGTCGTTTTCCTGGCGCCGTGGCCTTAGAAGACCGTCAACTACGCGCACAGGCCTCTAAAGACTGTCATATGGCCTTTTGCAGCCTAATAAGGGCCTTACACGTAAATCACGTGCTTCCAGGCACCCCGGCAGGCTACCATTGGTCTAGTGTTCCCAGTCGCAATGAACTACGACGTCCCAAGTCGTTTTCCTTGGCGCCGTGGCTTTAGAAGACCGTCAACTACGCGCACAGGCCTCTAAATGCTGTAATATGGCCTTTTGCCGCCTAATAAGGCCCTTACACGTAAATCACGTGGTTCCACGCGCCCCGGCAGGCTACCATTGGTCTAATGTTCCCAGACTCAATGGACTACGACGTCACAAGTCGTTCTCCTTAGCGCCATGGCATTAGAACACAGTTAACTACGTGCACAGACCTCTAAAGAATGTAATATGGCCTTTTGCAGCCTAATAAGGGCCTTACACGTAAATCACGTTCTTCCACGCGCCCCGGCAGGCTACCATTGGTCTAGTGTTCCCAGTCGCAATGAACTACAACGTCCCAAGTCGTTTTCCTTGGCGCCGTGGCTTTAGAAGACCGTCAACTACGCGCACAGGCCTCGAAAGGCTTGAATATGGCCTTTTGCGGCCTAATAAGGGCCTTACACGTAAATTACGTGCTTCCAGGCGCCCCGGCAGGCTACCATTGGTCTAGTGTTCCCAGTCGCAATGAACTACCACGTCCCAAGTCGTTTTCCTTGGCGCCATGGCCTTATGACACTGTTAAATACGTGCACGGGCCTCTTAAAGCTGTAATATGGCCTTTTGCCGCCTAATAAGTGCCTTACACGTAAATCACGGGGTTCCACGCGCCCAGACTGGTCACCCTTGGTCTAGTCCTTCTACTCTCAATGGACTACGACGTCCCAAGTCGTTTTCCTTGGCGACGTGGCTTTAGAAGACCGTCAAGTACGCGCACAGGCCTCTAAAGGCTGTAATATGGCCTTTTGCGGCCTAATAAGGGCCTTACACGTAAATCACGTGCTTCCACGCGCCCCGGCAGGCTACCATTGGTCTAGTGTTCCCAGTCGCAATGAACTACGACGTCCCAAGTCGTTTTCCTTGGCGCCATGGCCTTATGACACTGTTAAATACGTGCACAGGCCTCTAAAGGCTGTAATATGGCCTTTTGCCGCCTAATAAGGCCTTACACGTAAATCACGTGCTTCCACGCGCCCCGGCAGGCTACCATTGGTCTAGTGTTCCCAGTCGCAATGAACTACGACGTCCCAAGTCGTTTTCCTTGGCGCCTTGGCCTTATGACACTGTTAAATACGTGCACAGGCCTCTAAAGGCTGTAATATGGCCTTTTGCCGCCTAATAAGTGCCTTACACGTAAATCACGCGGTTCCACGCGCCCAGACTGGCCACCATTGGTCTAGTCTTTCTAATCTCAATGGACTACGACGTCCCAAGTCGTTTTCCTTGGCGACGTGGCTTTAGGAGACCCTCAAGTACGCGCACAGGCCTCTAAAGGCTGTAATATGGCCTATTGCGGCCTAATAAGGGCCTTACACGTAAATCACGTGCTTCCATGCGCCCCGGCAGGCTACCATTGGTCTAGTGTTCCCACTCGCAATGGACTGCGACGTCCCAAATCGTTTTCCTTGGCGACGTGGCTTTAGAAGCCCGTCAACTAGGCGCACAGGCCTCTAAAGGCTGTCAAATGGCCTTTTGCGGCCTAATAAGGACCTTACACGTAAATCACGTGCTTCCACGCGCCCCAGCAGGCTACCATTGGTCTAGTGTTCCCAGACTCAATGTACTACGACGTCACAAGTCGTTCTCCTTAGCGCCATGGCATTAGAACACCGTTAACTACGTGCACAGACCTCTAAAGACTGTAATATGGCCTTTTGCAGCCTAATAAGGGCCTTACACGTAAATCACGTGCTTCCACGCGCCCCGGCAGGCTACCATTGGTCTAGTGTTCCCAGTCGCAATGAACTACGACGTCCCAAGTCGTTTTCCTTGGCGTCGTGGCTTTAGAAGACCGTCAACTACGCGCACAGGCCTCTAAAGCTGTAATATGGCCTTTTGCTGCATAATAAGGGCCTTACACGTAAATCACGTGCTTCCACGCGCCCCGGCACGTTACCATTAGTCTAGTGTTCCCACTCGCAATGGACTACGACGTCCCAAATAGTTTTCCTTGGCGACGTGGCTTTAGAAGCCCGTCAACTAGGCGCACAGGCCTCTAAAGGCTGTAATATGGCCTTTTGCTGCCTAATAAGGGCCTTACACGTAAATCACGTGGTTCCACGCGCCCAGACTGGCCACCATTGGTCTAGTCTTTCTACTCTCAATGGACTACGACGTCCCAAGTCGTTTTCCTTGGCGACGTGGCTTTAGGAGACCGTCAAGTACGCGCACAGGCCTCTAAAGGCTGTAATATGGCCTTTTGCGGCCTAATAAGGGCCTTACACGTAAATCACGTGCTTCCACGCGCCCCGGCAGGCTACCATTGGTCTAGTGTTCCCACTCGCAATGGACTGCGACGTCCCAAATCGTTTTCCTTGGCGACGTGGCTTTAGAAGCCCGTCAACTACGCGCACAGGCCTCTAAAGGCTGTCAATATGGCCTTTTGCGCCTAATAAGGCCTTACACGTAAATCACGTGCTTCCACGCGCCCCGGCAGGCTACCATTGGTCTAGTGTTCCCAGACTCAATGGACTACGACGTCACAAGTCGTTCTCCTTAGCGCCATGCATTAGAACACCGTTAACTACGTGCACAGACCTCTAAAGACTGTAATATGGCCTTTTGCAGCCTAATAAGGGCCTTACACGTAAATCACGTGCTTCCACGCGCCCCGGCAGGCTACCATTGGTCTAGTGTTCCCAGTCGCAATGGACTACGACGTCCCAAGTCGTTTTCCTTGGCGCCATGGCCTTATGACACTGTTAAATACGTGCACAGGCCTCTAAAGGCTGTAATATGGCCTTTTGCCGCCTAATAAGTGCCTTACACGTAAATCACGTGGTTCCACGCGCCCAGGAGTCACCATTGGTCTAGTCCTTCTACTCTCAATGGACTACGACGTCCCAAGTCGTTCTCCTTAGCGACGTGGCCTTAGAAGACCGTCAACTACGCGCACAGGCCTCCAAAGGCTGTAATATGGCCTTTTGCGGCCTAAGAAGGCCTTACACGTAAGGGACGTCGTAGTCCATTGAGAGTAGAAAGACTAGACCAATGTGGCCAGCTGGCGCGTGGAACACGTGATTTACGTGTAAGGCTTATTAGGCGGCAAAAGGCCATATTACAGCCTTTAGAGGCCGTGCACGTATTAACAGTGTTCATAAGGCCATGGCGCAAGGAAAACGACTTGGGACGTCGTAGTTCATTGCGACTGGGAACACTAGACCAATGGTAGCCTGCCGGGCGCTGGAAGCACGTGATTTACGTGTAAGGCCCTTATTAGGCGCAAAAGGCCATATTACAGCCTTTAGAGGCCTGTGCACGTATTAACGTGTCTATAAGCCTGGCCGCAAGGAAAAGACTTGGGACGTCGTAGTCCATTGCAGTGGAACACTAGACCAATGGTAGCTGCCGGGGCGCGTGGAAGCACGTGATTTACGTGTAAGGCCCTTATTAGGCGCAAAAGGCCATATTACAGCCTTTAGAGGCCTGTGCGCGTAGTTGCGGTCTTAAAGCCACGGCGCCAAGGAAAACGACTTGGACGTCGTAGTCATTGACTGGGAACACTAGACCAATGGTAGCCTGCGGGGCGCTGGAAGCACGTGATTTACGTGTAAGGCCTTATTAGGCGCAAAAGGCCATATTACAGCTTTAGAGGTCTGTGCACGTAGTTAACGGTGTTCTAAGCCATGGCGCAAGAGAAACGACTTGGACGTTAGTAGTCCATTGAGTCTGGAACACTAGACCAATGGTAGCCTGCCGGCGCGTGGAAGCACGTGATTTACGTGTAAGGCCTATTAGGCGCAAAAGGCCATATTACAGCCTTTAGAGGCCTGTGCGCGTATTGACGGTCTTCTAAAGCCACGTGCCAAGGAAAAACTTGGGACGTCGTAGTCCATTGAGAGTGAAAACTAGACCAATGGTGCAGCCGGGCGCGTGGAACACGTGATTTACGTGTAAGGCCTTATTAGGCGCAAAAGGCCATATTACAGCCTTTAGAGGCCTGTGCGCGTAGTTGACGGTCTCTAAAGCCACGGCGCCAAGGAAAACGACTTGGGACGTGTAGTTCATTGCGACTGGGAACACTAGACCAATGGTAGCCTGCCGGGCGCGTGGAAGCACGTGATTTACGTGTAAGGCCCTTATTAGGCGCAAAAGGCCATATTACAGCTTTAGAGGCCTGTGCACGTATTAACGTGTCATAAGCCTGGCGCCAAGGAAAAGACTTGGGACGTCGTAGTCCATTGCGAGTGGGAACACTAGACCAATGGTAGCTGCCGGGGCGCTGGAAGCACGTGATTTACGTGTAAGGCCCTTATTAGGCGCAAAAGGCCATATTACAGCCTTTAGAGGCCTGTGCGCGTAGTTGACGGTCTTCTAAAGCTAGCCAGGCGCGCAAGGAAAACGCTTGGGACGTCGTAGTCCATTGAGAGTGAAAACTAGACCAATGGTGCCGCGGGCGCGTGGAACCACGTGATTTACGTGTAAGCGCTTATTAGGCGGCAAAAGGCCATATTACAGCCCTTTAGAGGCCGTGCACGTATTTACGTGTCATAAGCCATGGCGCAAGGAAAACGACTTGGGACGTCGTAGTTCATTGCGACTGGGAACACTAGACCAATGGTAGCCTGCCGGGCGCGTGGAAGCACGTGATTTACGTGTAAGGCCTTATTAGGCGCAAAAGGCCATATTACAGCCTTTAGAGGCTGTGCACGTAGTTAACGTGTCATAAGCCTGGCGCAAGGAAAAGACTTGGGACGTCGTAGTCCATTGCGAGTGGGAACACTAGACCATGGTAGCCGCCGGGGCGCGTGGAACACGTGATTTACGTGTAAGGCCTTATTAGGCCCAAAAGGCCATATTACAGCCTTTAGAGGCCTGTGCGCGATTGACGGTCTAAAGCCACGCGCCAAGGAAAACGACTTGGGACGTCGTAGTCCATTGAGAGTGAAAACTAGACCAATGGTGGCCGCGGCGCGTGGAAGCACGTGATTTACGTGTAAGGCCTTATTAGGCGCAAAAGGCCATATTACAGCCTTTAGAGGCCTGTGCGCGTAGTTGACGGTCTTCTAAAGCCACGGCGCCAAGGAAAACGACTTGGGACGTCGTAGTCATTGGGACTGGGAACACTAGACCAATGGTAGCCTGCGGGCGCTGGAAGCACGTGATTTACGTGTAAGGCCCTTATTAGGCGCAAAAGGCCATATTACAGCCTTTAGAGGCCTGTGCACGTATTTAACAGTGTCTATAAGGCCTGGCGCCAAGGAAAAGACTGGGACGTCGTAGTCCATTGCGAGTGGGAACACTAGACCAATGGTAGCTGCCGGGCGCGTGGAAGCACGTGATTTACGTGTAAGGCCTTATTAGGCGCAAAAGGCCATATTACAGCCTTTAGAGGCCTGTGCGCGTAGTTGACGGTCTTCTAAAGCCACGCCGCAAGGAAAACGACTTGGACGTCGTAGTCATTGCGACTGGAACACTAGACCAATGGTAGCCTGCGGGCGCGTGGAACACGTGATTTACGTGTAAGGCCTTATTAGGCTGCAAAAGGCCATATTACAGTCTTTAGAGGTCTGTGCACGTAGTTAACGGTAAGGACTATGTATGTCTATGCCATGGCGCTAAGGAGACGACTTGTGACGTCGTAGTCATTGAGTCTGGGAACATGACCAATGGTAGCCTGCCGGGGCGCGTGGAAGCACGTGATTTACGTGTAAGGCCTTATTAGGCGGCAAAAGGCCATATTACAGCCTTTAGAGGCCTGTGCGCGTAGTTGACGGTCTTCTAAAGCCACGGCGCCAAGGAAAACGACTTGGGCGTCGTAGTTCATTGCGACTGGGAACACTAGACCAATGGTAGCCTGCCGGGTGCCTGGAAG
>JASGCC010001281.1:0-12946 GCA_030067915.1 Hydractinia echinata | reverse complement strand
GTCATAGCATAAGACAGCCTTACACTGCGGGAAAATTGATGTTGTCCGTTGGGGATTTTGCCAGGATTATATTAAGATTACCTCATGTTTTCAGTAATTTTCTGGGGAAATCCGTACCAGACAACATCAAGAGTTCTCTGATGTTGACTTTCGGATTTCTGCACATTATCCTTTTAAACCAGGTAATTTTTATGTTTTATAACTTTTTACCCTTACTTACTTTTTAACATATGTGTTAATTCGATTGTGTATATGCAATTGTTTATAATGCAAAACTTTTTTAAGGCATAAGTAAAGGGAAAAAATCCTATGATTTGATCAATAAAAATCTGGGCTATCTAACTTTTATCCGTTTTTTCATGGTGTTAATTTTTGAGGGAGTACTTCAACATTTTAAACCTCTTTTACAAAGCTATAAAATTTCTTGGGTGAAGAGCATTCTTACAGTCTTTAGAGGTCTGTGCACGTAGTTAACGGTGTTCTAATGCCATGGCGCTAAGGAGAACGACTTGTGACGTCGTAGTCCATTGAGTCTGGGAACACTAGACCAATGGTAACCTGCCGGGGCGCGTGGAAGCACGTGATTTACGTGTAAACTCCTTATTAGGCGGCAAAAGGCCATATTACAGCCTTTAGAGGCCTGTGCGCGTAGTTGACGGTCTTCTAAAGCCACGGCGACAAGGAAAACGACTTGGGACGTCGTAGTTCATTGCGACTGGGAACACTAGACCAATGGTAGCCTGCCGGGGCACCTGGAAGCACGTGATTTACGTGTAAGGCCCTTATTAGGCTGCAAAAGGCCATATGACAGCCTTTAGAGGCCTGTGCGCGTAGTTGACGGTCTTCTAAAGCCACGGCGCCAAGGAAAACGACTTGGGACGTCGTAGTTCATTGCGACTGGGAACACTAGACCAATGGTAGCCTGCCGGGGCGCGTGGAAGCACGTGATTTACGTGTAAGGCCCTTATTAGGCTGCAAAAGGCCATATTACAGTCTTTAGAGGTCTGTGCACGTAGTTAACGGTGTTCTAATGCCATGGCGCTAAGGAGAACGACTTGTGACGTCGTAGTCCATTGAGTCTGGGAACACTAGACCAATGGTAACCTGCCGGGGCGCGTGGAAGCACGTGATTTACGTGTAAACTCCTTATTAGGCGGCAAAAGGCCATATTACAGCCTTTAGAGGCCTGTGCGCGTAGTTGACGGTCTTCTAAAGCCACGGCGACAAGGAAAACGACTTGGGACGTCGTAGTTCATTGCGACTGGGAACACTAGACCAATGGTAGCCTGCCGGGGCGCCTGGAAGCACGTGATTTACGTGTAAGGCCCTTATTAGGCTGCAAAAGGCCATATGACAGCCTTTAGAGGCCTGTGCGCGTAGTTGACGGTCTTCTAAAGCAACGACGCTCAGGAAAACGACTTGGGACGTCGTAGTCCATTGCGACTGGGAACACTAGACCAATGGTAGCCTGCCGGGGCGCGTGGAAGCACGTGATTTACGTGTAAGGCCCTTATTAGGCTGCAAAAGGCCATATTACAGTCTTTAGAGGTCTGTGCACGTAGTTAACGGTGTTCTAATGCCACGGCGCCAAGTAAAACGACTTGGGACGTCGTAGTTCATTGCGACTGGGAACACTAGACCAATGGTAGCCTGCCGGGGCGCGTGGAAGCACGTGATTTACATGTAAGGCCCTTATTAGGCTGCAAAAGGCCATATTACAGTCTTTAGAGGTCTGTGCGCGTACTTGACGGTCTTCTAAAGCCACGTCGCCAAGGAAAACGACTTGGGACGTCGTAGTCCATTGAGAAAAGAGAGAGATCATACTAAGGAGATAATGTGTTCCCAGTCGCAATGAAGATACGACGTCCCAAGTCGTTTTCCTTGGCGCCATGGCCTTATGACACTGTTAAATACGTGCACAGGCTCTAAAGGCTGTCAAATGGCCTTTTGCGGCCTAATAAGGGCCTTACACGTAAATCACGTGCTTCCACGCGCCCCGGCAGGTTACCATTGGTCTAGTGTTACCACTCGCCATGGACTGCGACGTCCCAAATCGTTTTCCTTGGCGACGTGGCTTTAGAAGCCCGTCAACTACGCGCACAAGCCTCTAAAGGCTGTCAAATGGCCTTTTGCAGCCAAATAAGGACCTTACACGTAAATCACGTGCTTCCACGCGCCCCGGCAGGCTACCATTGGTCTAGTGTTCCCAGACTCAATGGACTACGACGTCACAAGTCGTTCTCCTTAGCGCCATGGCATTAGAACACCGTTAACTACGGGCACAGACCTCTAAAGACTGTAATATGGCCTTTTGCAGCCTAATAAGGGCCTTACACGTAAATCACGTGCTTCCACGCGCCCCGGCAGGCTACCATTGGTCTAGTGTTCCCAGACTCAATGGACTACGACGTCACAAGTCGTTCTCCTTAGCGCCATGGCATTAGAACACCGTTAACTACGTGCACAGACCTCTAAAGACTGTAATATGGCCTTTTGCAGCCTAATAAGGGCCTTACACGTAAATCACGTGCTTCCACGCGCCCCGGCAGGCTACCATTGGTCTAGTGTTCCCAGTCGCAATGAACTACGACGTCCCAAGTCGTTTTCCCTTGGCGCCGTGGCTTTAGAAGACCGTCAAGTACGCGCACAGGCCTCTAAAGGCTTGAATATGGCCTTTTGCGGCCTAATAAGGGCCTTACACGTAAATCACGTGCTTCCACGCGCCCCGGCAGGCTACCATTGGTCTAATGTTCCCAGACTCAATGCACTACGACGTCACAAGTCGTTCTCCTTCGCGCCATGTCATTAGAACACCGTTAACTACGTGCACAGACCTCTAAAGACTGTAATATAGCCTTTTGCAGCCTAATAAGGGCCTTACACGTAAATCACGTGCTTCCACGCGCCCCGGCAGGCTACCATTGGTCTAGTGTTCCCAGTGCTAATGAAGTACGACGTCCCAAGTCGTTTTCCTTGGCGCCATGGCCTTATGACACTGTTAAATACGTGCACAGGCCTCTAAAGGCTGTAATATGGCTTTTTGCCGCCTAATAAGTGCCTTACACGTAAATCACGTGGTTCCACGCGCCCAGGCTGGTCACCATTGGTCTAGTCCTTCTACTCTCAATGGACTACGACTTCCCAAGTCGTTTTCCTTGGCGACGTGGCTTTAGAAGACCGTCAAGTGCGCGCACAGGCTCTAAAGGCTGTAATATGGCCTTTTGCGGCCTAATAAGGGCCTTACACGTAAATCACGTGCTTCCACGCGCCCCGGCAGGTTACCATTGGTCTAGTGTTAGCACTCGCCATAGTCTGCGACGTCCCAAATCGTTTTCCTTGGCGACGTGGCTTTAGAAGCCCGTCAACTACGCGCACAAGCCTCTAAAGGCTGTCAAATGGCCTTTTGCAGCCTAATAAGGACCTTACACGTAAATCACGTGCTTCCACGCGCCCCGGCAGGCTACCATTGGTCTAGTGTTCCCAGACTCAATGGACTACGACGTCACAAGTCGTTCTCCTTAGCGCCATGGCATTAGAACACCGTTAACTACGGGCACAGACCTCTAAAGACTGTAATATGGCCTTTTGCAGCCTAATAAGGGCCTTACACGTAAATCACGTGCTTTCACGCGCCCCGGCAGGCTACCATTGGTCTAGTGTTCCCAGTCGCAATGGACTACGACGTCCCAAGTCGTTTTCCTGAGCGCCGTTGCTTTAGAAGACCGTCAACTACGCGCACAGGCCTCTAAAGGCTGTCATATGGCCTTTTGCAGCCTAATAAGGGCCTTACACGTAAATCACGTGCTTCCACGCGCCCCGGCAGGCTACCATTGGTCTAGTGTTCCCAGACTCAATGGACTACGACGTCACAAGTCGTTCTCCTTAGCGCCATGGCATTAGAACACCGTTAACTACGTGCACAGACCTCTAAAGACTGTAATATAGCCTTTTGCAGCCTAATAAGGGCCTTACACGTAAATCACGTGCTTCACGCGCCCCGGCAGGCTACCATTGGTCTAGTGTTCCCAGTTGTAATGAAGTACGACGCCCCAAGTCGTTTTCCTTGGCGCCATGGCCTTATGACACTGTTAAATACGTGCACAGGCCTCTAAAGGCTGTAATATGGCTTTTTGCCGCCTAATAAGTGCCTTACACGTAAATCACGTGGTTCCACGCGCCCAGGCTGGTCACCATTGGTCTAGTCCTTCTACTCTCAATGGACTACGACGTCCCAAGTCGTTTTCCTTGGCGACGTGGCTTTAGAAGACCGTCAAGTACGCGCACAGGCCTCTAAAGGCTGTAATATGGCCTTTTGCGGCCTAATAAGGGCCTTACACGTAAATCACGTGCTTCCACGCGCCCCGGCAGGCTACCATTGGTCTAGTTGTTCCCACTCGCATGTGATGCGGACGTCCCAAATCGTTTTCATGGCGGGACTGGCCTTTAGAAGCCCTCAACTACGCGCAACAAGGCCTTCTAAAGGCTGTCAAATGGCCTTTTGCAGCCCAATAAGGACCTTACAGGTGAAATCAACGTGGCTTCCACGCCGCACCCGGGTCAGGGCTACCATTGGTCTAGTGTTCCCAGGACGCAATGGACTACGACGTCAACAAGTCAGTTTTCCTTAGCGCCATGGCCATTAAGAACACCGTTAACTACGGCACCGGCCTCTAAAGACTGTAATATGGCCTTTTGCAGCCTTAATAAGGGCCTTTACACGTAAATCACGTGCTTTCACGCCGCCCCGGGCAGGCTTACCATTGGTCTAGTGTTCTCAGACGGCAATGGACTACGGACGTCACAAGGTCGTCTCCTTAACGCCCATGGCATTAGAACACCGGTTAACTACGTGCACAGACCTCTAAAGACTGTAATATGGCCTTTTGCAGCCTAATAAGGGCCTTACACGTAAATCACGTGCTTCCACGCGCCCCGGCAGGCTACCATTGGTCTAGTGTTCCCAGTCGCAATGAACTACGACGTCCCAAGTCGTTTTCCTTGGCGACGTGGCTTTAGAAGACCGTCAACTACGCGCACAGGCCTCTAAAGGCTGTAATATGGCCTTTTGCTGCCTAATAAGGGCCTTACACGTAAATCACGTGCTTCCACGCGCCCCGGCAGGCTACCATTGGTCTAGTGTTCCCACTCGCAATGGACTACGACGTCCCAAGTCGTTTTCCTTGGCGCCATGGCCTTATGACACTGTTAAATACGTGCACAGGCCTCTAAAGGCTGTAATATGGCCTTTTGCCGCCTAATAAGTGCCTTACACGTAAATCACGTGGTTCCACGCGCCCAGGCTGGTCACCATTGGTCTAGTCCTTCTACTCTCAATGGACTACGACGTCCCAAGTCGTTTTTCCTTGGCGACGTGGCTTTAGAAGACCGTCAAGTACGCGCACAGGCCTCTAAAGGCTGTAATATGGCCTTTTGCGGCCTAATAAGGGCCTTACCCGTAAATCACGTGCTTCCAGGCGCCCTGGCAGGCTACCATTGGTCTAGTGTTCCAAGTCGCAATGAACTACGACGTCCCAAGTCGTTTTCCTTGGCGCCATGGCCTTATGACACTGTTAAATACGTGCACAGGCCTCTAAAGGCTGTAATATGGCCTTTTGCCGCCTAATAAGTGCCTTACAAGTAAATCACGTGGTTCCACGCGCCCAGGCTGGCTACCATTGGTCTGGTGTTCCCACTCGCAATGGACTGCGACGTCCCAAATCGATTTCCTTGGCGACGTGGCTTTAGAAGCCCGTCAACTAGGCGCACAGGCCTCTAAAGGCTGTCAAATGGCCTTTTGCTGCCTAATAAGGACCTTACACGTAAATCACGTGCTTCCACGCGCCTCGGCAGGCTACCATTGGTCTAGTGTTCCCAGACGCAATGGACTACGACGTCACAAGTTGTTCTCTTTAGCGCCATCGCATTAGAACACCGTTAACTACGTGCACAGACCTCTAAAGACTGTAATATGGCCTTTTGCAGCCTAATAAGGGCCTTACACGTAAATCACGTGCTTCCACGCGCCCCGGCAGGCTACCATTGGTCTAATGTTCCCAGACTCAATGCACTACGACGTCACAAGTCGTTCTCCTTCGCACCATGTCATTAGAACACCGTTAACTACGTGCACAGACCTCTAAAGACTGTAATATAGCCTTTTGCAGCCTAATAAGGGCCTTACACGTAAATCACGTGCTTCCACGCGCCCCGGCAGGCTACCATTGGTCTAGTGTTCCCAGTCCTAATGAAGTACGACGTCCCAAGTCGTTTTCCTTGGCGCCATGGCCTTATGACACTGTTAAATACGTGCACAGGCCTCTAAAGGCTGTAATATGGCTTTTTGCCGCCTAATAAGTGCCTTACACGTAAATCACGTGGTTCCACGCGCCCAGGCTGGTCACCATTGGTCTAGTCCTTCTACTCTCAATGGACTACGACTTCCCAAGTCGTTTTCCTTGGCGACGTGGCTTTAGAAGACCGTCAAGTGCGCGCACAGGCCTCTAAAGGCTGTAATATGGCCTTTTGCGGCCTAATAAGGGCCTTACACGTAAATCACGTGCTTCCACGCGCCCCGGCAGGTTACCATTGGTCTAGTGTTACCACTCGCCATGGACTGCGACGTCCCAAATCGTTTTCCTTGGCGACGTGGCTTTAGAAGCCCGTCAACTACGCGCACAAGCCTCTAAAGGCTGTCAAATGGCCTTTTGCAGCCAAATAAAGACCTTACACGTAAATCACGTGCTTCCACGCGCCCCGGCAGGCTACCATTGGTCTAGTGTTCCCAGACTCAATGGACTACGACGTCACAAGTCGTTCTCCTTAGCGCCATGGCATTAGAACACCGTTAACTACGGGCACAGACCTCTAAAGACTGTAGTATGGCCTTTTGCAGCCTAATAAGGGCCTTACACGTAAATCACGTGCTTTCACGCGCCCCGGCAGGCTACCATTGGTCTAGTGTTCCCAGTCGCAATGGACTACGACGTCCCAAGTCGTTTTCCTTGGCGCCGTGGCTTTAGAAGACCGTCAACTACGCGCACAGGCCTCTAAAGGCTGTAATATGGCTTTTGCCGCCTAATAAGGCCTTACACGTAAATCACGTGGTTCCACGCGCCCAGGCTGGTCACCATTGGTCTAGTCCTTCTACTCTCAATGGACTACGACGTCCCAAGTCGTTTTCCTTGGCGACGTGGCTTTAGAAGACCGTCAACTACGCGCACAGGCCTCTAAAGGCTGTAATATGGCCTTTTGCGGCCTAATAAGGGCCTTACACGTAAATCACGTGCTTCCACGCGCCCCGGCAGGTTACCATTGGTCTAGTGTTCCCACTCGCAATGGACTACGACGTCCCAAATCGTTTTCCTTGGCGACGTGGCTTTAGAAGCCCGTCAACTACGCGCACAAGGCCTCTAAAGTCTGTCAATATGGCCTTTTGCAGCCTAATAAGGGACCTTACAGGTAAATCACGTGCTTCCACGCGCCCCGGCAGGCTACCATTGGTCTAGTGTTCCCAGTCTCAATGGACTACGACGTCACAAGTCGTTTCCTTGGCGCCATGGCTTTAGAAGACCGTCAACTACGCGCACAGGCCTCTAAAGGCTGTAATATGGCCTTTTGCAGCCTAATAAGGGCCTTACACGTAAATCACGTGCTTCACGCGCCCCGGCAGGCTACCATTGGTCTAGTGTTCCAGACGCAATGGACTACGACGTCACAAGTCGTTTCTCCTTGACGCCATGGCATTAGAACACCGTAACTACGTGCACAGACCTCTAAAGACTGTAATATGGCCTTTTGCAGCCTAATAAGGGCCTTACACGTAAATCACGTGCTTCCACGCGCCCCGGCAGGCTACCATTGGTCTAGTGTTCCCAGTCGCAATGAACTACGACGTCCCAAGTCGTTTTCCTTGGCGACGTGGCTTTAGAAGACCGTCAACTACGTGCACAGGCCTCTAAAGGCTGTAATATGGCCTTTTGCTGCCTAATAAGGGCCTTACACGTAAATCACGTGCTTCCACGCGCCCCGGCAGGCTACCATTGGTCTAGTGTTCCCACTCGCAATGGACTACGACGTCCCAAGTCGTTTTCCTTGGCGCCAAGGCCTTATGACACCGTTAATACGTGCACAGGCCTCTAAAGGCTGTAATATGGCCTTTTGCCGCCTAATAAGTGCCTTACACGTAAATCACGGGCTTCCACGCGCCCCGGCAGGTCACCATTGGTCTAGTCCTTCTACTCTCAATGGACTACGACGTCCAAGTCGTTTTCCTTGGCGACGTGGCTTTAGAAGACCGTCAAGTACGCGCACAGGCCTCTAAAGGCTGTAATATGGCCTTTTGCGGCCTAATAAGGGCCTTACCCGTAAATCACGTGCTTCCAGGCGCCCTGGCAGGCTACCATTGGTCTAGTGTTCCAAGTCGCAATGAACTACCACGTCCCAAGTCGTTTTCCTTGGCGCCATGGCCTTATGACACTGTTAAATACGTGCACAGGCCTCTAAAGGCTGTAATATGGCCTTTTGCCGCCTAATAAGTGCCTTACAAGTAAATCACGTGGTTCAACGCGCCCAGGCTGGCTACCATTGGTCTGGTGTTCCCACTCGCAATGGACTGCGACGTCCCAAATCGATTTCCTTGGCGACGTGGCTTTAGAAGCCCGTCAACTAGGCGCACAGGCCTCTAAAGGCTGTCAAATGGCCTTTTGCTGCCTAATAAGGACCTTACACGTAAATCACGTGCTTCCACGCGCCTCGGCAGGCTACCATTGGTCTAGTGTTCCCAGACGCAATGGACTACGACGTCACAAGTTGTTCTCTTTAGCGCCATCGCATTAGAACACCGTTAACTACGTGCACAGACCTCTAAAGACTGTTATATGGCCTTTTGCAGCCTAATAAGGGCCTTACACGTAAATCACGTGCTTCCATGCGCCCCGGCAGGCTACCATTGGTCTACTGTTCCCAGTCGCAATGGACTACGACGTCCCAAGTCGTTATCCTTAGCGCTATGGCATTAGAACACCGTTAACAATGTGCACAGACCTCTAAATGCTGTAATATGGCCTTTTGCCGCCTAATAAGGCCATTACACGTAAATCACGTGGTTCCACGCGCCCCGGCAGGCTACCATTGGTCTAATGTTCCCAGACTCAATGGACTACGACGTCACAAGTCGTTCTCCTTAGCGCCATGTCATTAGAACACCGTTAACTACGTGCACAGACCTCTAAAGACTGTAATATGGCCTTTTGCAGCCTAATAAGGGCCTTACACGTAAATCACGTGCTTCCACGCGCCCCGGCAGGCTACCATTGGTCTAGTGTTCCCAGTCGCAATTAACTACAACGTCCCAAGTCGTTTTCCTTGGCGCCGTGGCTTTAGAAGACCGTCAACTACGCGCACAGGCCTCTAAAGGCTGTAATATGGCCTTTTGCGGCCTAATAAGGGCCTTACATGTAAATCACGTGCTTCCAGGCGCCCCGGCAGGCTACCATTGGACTAGTGTTCCCAGTCGCAATGAACTACCACGTCCCAAGTCGTTTTCCTTGGCGCCATGGCCTTATGACACTGTTAAATACGTGCACAGGCCTCTAAAGGCTGTAATATGGCCTTTTGCCGCCTAATAAGTGCCTTACACGTAAATCACGTGGTTCCACGCGCCCAGACTGGCCACCATTGGTCTAGTCATTCTACTCTCAATGGACTACGATGTCCCAAGTCGTTTTCCTTGGCGACGTGGCTTTAGGAGACCGTCCAGTACGCGCACAGGCCTCTAAATGCTGTAATATGGTCTTTTGCAGCCTAATAAGGGCCTTACACGTAAATCACTGCTTCCACGCGCCCCGGCAGGCTACCATTGGTCTAGTGTTCCCACTCGCAATGGACTGCGACGTCCCAAATCGTTTTCCTTGGCGACGTGGCTTTAGAAGCCCGTCAACTAGGCGCACAGGCCTCTAAAGGCTGTCAAATGGCCTTTTGCGGCCTAATAAGGACCTTACACGTAAATCACGTGCTTCCACGCGCCCCGGCAGGCTACCATTGGTCTAGTGTTCCCAGACTCAATGGACTACGACGTCACAAGTTAATCTCTTTAGCGCCATCGCATTAGAACACCGTTAACTACGCGCACAGGCCTCTAAAGGCTGTCATATGGCCTTTTGCAGCCTAATAAGGGCCTTACACGTAAATCACGTGCTTCCAGGCACCCCGGCAGGCTACCACTAGTCTAGTGTTCCCAGTCACAATGAACTACGACGTCCCAAGTCGTTTTCCTTGGCGCCGTGGCTTTAGAAGACCGTCAACTACGCGCACAGGCCTCTAAAGGCTGTAATATGACCTTTTGCCGCCTAATAAGGCCCTTACACGTAAATCACGTGCTTCCACGCGCCCCGGCAGGCTACCATTGGTCTAATTTTCCTAGACTCAATGAACTACGACGTCCACAAGTCGTTCTCCTTAGCGCCATGGCATTTAGAACACCGTTAACTACGTGCACAGACCTCTAAAGGACTGTAATATGGCCTTTTGCTGCATAATAAGGGCCTTACACGTAAATCACGTGCTTCCACGCGCCCCGGCACGTTACCATTGGTCTAGTGTTCCCACTCGCAATGACTACGACGTCCCAAGTCTTTTCCTTGGCGCCAAGGCTTATGACACTGTAAATACGTGCACAGGCCTCTAAAGGTTGTAATATGGCCTTTTGCCGCCTAATAAGTGCCTTACACGTAAATCACGTGGTTCCACGCGCCCAGGCTGATCACCATTGGTCTAGTCTTTCTACTCTCAATGGACAACGACGTCCCAAGTCGTTTTCCTAGGCGACGTGGCTTTAGAAGACCGTCAAGTACGCGCACAGGCCTCTAAAGGCTGTAATATGGCCTTTTGCGGCCTAATAAGGGCCTTACACGTAAATCACGTGCTTCCACGCGCCCCGGCAGGCTACCATTGGTCTAGTGTTCCCAGTCGCAATGGACTACGACGTCCCAAGTCGTTTTCCTTGGCGCCGTGGCTTTAGAAGACCGTCAACTACGCGCACAGGCCTCTAAAGGCTGTCAATATGGCCTTTTGCAGCCTAATAAGGGCCTTACACGTAAATCACGTGCTTCCAGGCGCCCCGGCAGGCTACCATTGGTCTAGTGTTCCCAGTCGCAATGAACTACGACGTCCCAAGTCGTTTTCCTTGGCGCCGTGGCTTTAGAAGACCGTCAACTACGTGCACAGCCTCTAAAGGCTGTAATATGGCCTTTTGCCGCCTAATAAGGGCCTTACACGTAAATCACGTGGTTCCACGCGCCCCGGCAGGCTACCATTGGTCTAATGTTCCATCTCAATGGACTACGACGTCCCAAGTCGTTTTCCTTGGCGCCGTGGCTTTAGAAGACCGTCAACTACGCGCACAGACCTCTAAAGACTGTAATATGGCCTTTTGCAGCCTAATAAGGGCCTTACACGTAAATCACGTGCTTCCACGCGCCCGGCAGGCTACCATTGGTCTAGTGTTCCCAGTCGCAATGAACTACAACGTCCCAAGTCGTTTTCCTTGGCGCCGTGGCTTTAGAAGACCGTCAACTACGCGCACAGGCCTCTAAAGGCTGTAATATGGCCTTTTGCCGCCTAATAAGGGCCTTACACGTAAATCACGTGCTTCCACGCGCCCAGGCTGATCACCATTGGTCTAGTCTTCTACTCTCAATGGACTAACGACGTCCCAAGTCGTTTTTCCTAGGCGACGTGGCTTTAGAAGACCGTCAAGTACGCGCACAGGCCTCTAAAGGCCTGAATATGGCCTTTTGCGGCCTAATAAGGGCCTTACACGTAAATCACGTGCTTCCACGGCGCCCCAGCAGGCTACCATTGGTCTAGTGTTCCCAGTCGCAATGGACTACGACGTCCCAAGTCGTTTCCTTTGGGCACGTGGCTTTAGAAGACCGTCAACTACGCGCACAGGCCTCTAAAGGCTGTCAATATGGCCTTTGCAGCCTAATAAGGGCCTTACACGTAAATCACGTGCTTCCACGCGCCCAGGCAGGCTACCATTGGTCTAGTGTTCCCAGCTCGCAATGGACTACGACGTCCCAGTCGTTTTCCTGGGCGCCGTGGCTTTAGAAGACCGTCAACTACGCGCACAGGCCTCTAAAGGCTGTAATATGGCCTTTTGCAGCCTAATAAGGGCCTTACACGTAAATCACGTGCTTCCACGCGCCCCGGCAGGCTACCATTGGTCTAGTGTTCCAGTCGCAATGGAACTACGACGCCCCAAAGTCGTTTTCCTTGGCGCCGTGGCTTTAGAAGACCGTCAATACGGCACAGGCTCTAAAGGCTGTAATAATGGCCTTTTGCCGCCTAATAAGGCCTTACACGTAAATCACGTGCTTCCACGGCGCCCCGGCAGGCTACCATTGGTCTAAGTTCCCAGACTCAATGGACTACGACGTCCACAAGTCGTTCTCCTTAGCGCATGGCATTAGAACACCAGTAACTACGTGCACAGACCTCTAAGACTGTAATAGTGGCCTTTTGCAACCTAATAAGGGCCTTACACTGTAAGTCACGGTGCTCCACCGCGCCCCGGCAGGCTACCTATTGGTCGGTAAGTGTTCCCAGTCGCAGATGAACTACAACGTCCCAAGTCGTTTTTCCGCTTGGCCGCCGTGCTTAGAAAACCCGTCAACTTACGCGCCAAGGGCCTCTAAAGGGCTGTAATATTATGGCCTTTTGCTGCCCTTAATAAGAGGCCTTACACGTAATCACGTGCTTCCACGGTGCCCAGGCTGATCACCATTGGTCTACGTCTTTCTACTCTTCAATGGAACAACGACAGTCCCATAGTCGTTTTCCTAGGCGACGTGGCTTAGAAGATCCGTCGAATACGCGAGCCCAGGCCTCTAAAGGCTTGAATATGGCCTTTTGCGCACTAATAAAGGGCCCTTAATCTTCCTCTGCT